>BQNB010130891.1:6754-18865 GCA_026074375.1 Tanacetum coccineum
GTCCAAATGGTTTAAACTTACATATTTAGGCTTATAGTGGTTAAGTTAGTTATATTGGGCTTTTGGGCCCAATTCAACTTAAGACGCTCTAATTCTAATAATTTACGGGTTTGAGCCTCGGGTTATCCTTAAGATCAGTATATTAACCATTTTATAAGTCCCGACAAGTGGGTCCTACCACCTCGGGTTTCTACTCAAAAGTTGTTCATAAGTTTTTCCCGCTTTTAGTAATAAGTTTATAGTTTTTATCTTACGAAAGTTGCCATAATTTTTAAATCGTAAAGGGTATCGACTTCATATTTACCTTCCCGGATTCATTTATGAGTCTATTTTACTGATTTAAGGGTTTGATTACTAAACTTTTGCCAACACATGGTCTAAAGGCCCAAGTTCTACACTAGTGTCAAGTCTGATTTTGGGCCGCTAATTTCGGGTTCACCGTTTCGGCCGTCATTTACAAACCGTAAGGAACTGGAAAACCATCCAATTGTATTAGGTTCTACATAGGTTTAGCTACAACTTTTAGTTTTATATTTTTAGGGGTCAGTATACAAATTTTAAGAGTTTTGGGTTGTGCAAAACAGTATGTCTGTTTTTGACCTAATCTACCATTTTGGCCATAACTTTCTCGTCGGGTATCGTCACGAAATGGTCCACCCGGTAAATCATCACGAGACATTTGTCTACAACCCTTTGCGTCCAATGCACATCCACAACCTACTGATCTATTTCAAATCCCACGTTCTTCTAGTGATCAAAATTTCCTAATGTCTAAAGCCATTGTATGGCCCATATAGCTTGATTTTAAGAGGTCAAATCATGCATGCAATGCCCAAACTCAATCTATATCAATATATACTTTCATTTACAGTAGCTAAATGTATAAAATACATATGATAAAATAAAAATTTTAAAATGAATTAGCAAGAGAAAAACCTTACAATGAATATGAAAGTTTAAAAAAAAAAAAAACACCACAACCTCTACTCTTTATTACTCCAAAAATCACCAAAGCAACACACCAATTTATGCTAGATCATCACTTCCATGACATGCATAAACCTTCTATATATCACTTCAAAACAGCCCCTATGTTGTTATAAAAATGGTTTAAATGGTATTTAAGTATCAAGGAAATTAGGTAATCATAGAAGCTTTTGACTAGTGTTGGATTGTACTATAATTTTTGTGTGAATGAGGTGTTGGGATGGTGATGGTGTACGGCAAAGATAGAGAGGAAAAGGGAGATGTACAATTTTTTTTTGTGATAAAATGAGAGAAAAGGTTAAAGTGAGTGGTTTTATGTAACTTAGGCATGCATTAAGCTTAGACAAGTGTCCAAGACACATACTCATGCAATGCCACGTCACAAGAGATGGTTCTTACCAAAGTTATGTGTTTTATTTATTGTAATTTTAGTGTTTAGGGTATAAATTTTAAGATAGGTAGGTAGTTTTGGGGCTAACGGGTATTAACGTAAAATATAACGAGAGTTAAGGTGGAACTACGAAGTGAAAACGAACAAAGTAAAAATAGTTCTACATAAATCGGGATACTTTTCTGAGAATTTTAATTTACGTACGGTACAAGACGAATAATAATTATAAACATTGCTCGTAAAGATTTTACGTAAAATACGAAAAATGCGCTTAACACGAAAAAAATAAAAACGAAGGTAATAAAATTATTTCTATGGCGTTTTGAAATATAAGCGTCGATGCTTAACATAGAATTCGCCGGTTCTTTGTAAACGTCACGTAAATTACAAATGTAAGACCTAATTCTCCCGATTAGTCGTGAGTTCATATCTCAACATAAAAATAAAAAATATAATTAATACTCGAGAATAAAATAATGACCTGAAATTGAAGGATTGTCACATCATTTCCCCCTAAAAAAAGGATCTTCGTCCCTGAAGAACAATTCATCTTTTTGCCCGCTTTCTTGTTAAAATCAGAGAGATGAGGGTATTTCTTCCACAATTGATCCTCCCTTTCCCAAGTATATTCCGGTCTACGACTCGAATTCTGTAACATCCGAGAATTTTCGGATGTTTTGAATGACGATGTCAATCTTTGACTTCCATGATTTCAATGGGTTCTTCGATGAAATGCAACTTTTCGTCGATCCTTACTTCGTCGAATGGAATGATAAGGACTTCATCTGATAGACATTTCTTTATGTTCGAAACATGGAACGTATTATGTATTCCTTGAAGCTCTCGGGGTAATTCCAGTTTATATGCCACCAGACCTATTCTTGATAAAATCTTGAATGGTCCAATATAACGGGGACTTAGTTTCCTACATTTTCCAAATCGAACAACACCTTTCCACAGTGATACTTTCAGCATAACTTTATCACCTACTTCGAACTCCAAAGGTTTACGTCTCACATCCACATAACTTTTCTGTCTACTACGAGCAGCTAATAATCGGTTCTTGATTTGCACAATCATCTTTGTCGTTTCACGAATCATTTCTGGTCCCGTGAGTTGGGCATCTCCAACCTCACTCCAACATACAGGCGATCTACATTTCCTTCCGTATAAAGCTTCAAAAGGTACGGCTTTAATACTAGCATGATAACTATTATTGTATGAGAATTCAACCAAAGGTAAGTGCTTATCCCAGTCACTACCAAAGTCAATCACGCAAGCACGCAACATGTCTTCTAATGTCTGTATCGTTCTTTCACTCTGACCATCAGTTTTAGGATGGTAAGCAGTGCTCATATCTAAATTTGTCCCCAATGACCTTTGAAGAGATCTCCAAAACCTTGATGCGAAACGAGGGTCTCTGTCCGAAATAATCGACACAGGCACCCCGTGCCTACAAACAATCTCCTTCAAATATAATCGAGTAAGCTTCTCCATTTTATACTTCTCATTCATTGGAATAAAGTGAGCAGATTTAGTCAATCGGTCAACAATGACCCAAATTGAATCATATCCAGATGGTGTTCTTGGAAGCTTTGTAATGAAATCCATTGTAAGTCTCTCCCATTTCCAAACAGGAATTTCCGGCTGCTGAAGTAAACCTGACGGCTTTTGGTGTTCACCCTTGACTTTAGCACATGTCAAGCACTTACTGACATATGTCGCAATGTCAGCTTTCATATTCGGCCACCAGTATAACTTCCTCAAATCATGGTACATTTTATCTGATCCAGGATGAATGGAATATTTTGATTTATGAGATTCCAACATGATTAGACCTCTCAATCCTCCAAATAATGGTAACCATACTCGTCCTTTTAGACATTTCGTACCATTGGATATAACTTCAAATGGCTCCCCTTCGCTACGAAATCCTTCGGGACTAATGTTTTCCTCGTTGCACGCTTCAACTTGTGCATTCCAAATTTGTTCGGGTAAATTGTTATGTACCGTCACCACTAAAGCACGCACTCGAATTGGTTCCGTATCCTTCATGCTCAACGCATCAGCGACAACATTCGCCTTTCCTGGGTGATAACTAATAACACAATCGTAATCACTCAGAAGTTTAATCCATCTACGCTGCCTCATATTTAGCTCTTTCTGATCCAAAATATATTGTAGGCTTTTGTGATCGGTGTATACCGTACACTTAGTGCCGTACAAATAATGTCTCCATAGTGAGAGCAAAAACCACCGCTCCCGAACTACAAGTCATGGGTAGTATAATTTTCTTCATTCTTTCCTAGTTGCTAGAGGCGATAAGCACATTCACTTTTTCTCGCTGCCTACTCCAAATCCTTTAAGTGACGCATCACAAAACACAAACAAAGTCTCGCTTCTTCAGGTAGTTTTAATATTGGCGACTAAGACAATTTCAGCTTCAATGTTTGAAATGCTCCTCTTCATCGTAGCCCCACACATAGCTTATTTTTCTGAGTGAGTTTAGTCAATGGCTTGGATATTAGAGAAAATTCCTTGATAAACCTTCGATAATAACCTGCCAAACCTAAAAATTGTCGCACTTCCGTTGGAGTAGTCGGTGCAGCCCAATTTTTAATGGCTTCAATCTTTGCAGGATCGACATGAACTCCATTACTATCTATCACATGGCCAAGGAATTGCACGGAATCAAGCCCAAAAAATTCACACTTTGAAAAACTTAGCGTAACAACTTTTCGTCCTCCAGCCAAAATCTAAGATAGTCCTTCACCCAATGTTTATCGCGGTTTTCTTAATTTCCTTGGACTAGAATCAGATGTCCCACTCGCATGCAACTACAACTCACGAACTTATCAAAGCATAACCCCTCGCCATCGCCTCCTCGATTCATCAAGTCCATTGAATACTGCAGTGCTTTGTCAGTCCAAAAGGCATTACCTGAAGTCTCATAGTGTCCATAAAGAGTTACTAAATCAGCTGTAATTGGATGTCATCTCGCGTATGCGAAGTTGATGATAACCAGACCGCTAATCATTTTCGAATTAATCACTAGAACTTGAGCTGATCAAATAAGTCATCAATCCTCGGTAATGGGTATCGATTCTTGATTGTTAAGTTGTTTAGTTCTCAGTAATCAATGCACATTCGGAACGATCCATCCTTCTTCTTCACAAACAACACCGAAGCTCCCCACGGTGACGAGCTCGGTCGAATAAAAAAACCTTTTCTATAACTCTTTGAAGTTGTTGACAAATCATTCATTCGGTTGGTGCTAATGATAGTGTAGATTACACATATCTATTATGCGTTAAAAAGGCCAATTAAACCCAAAATCGGATCAAAAATGCATAAATTGTGCTTATGTATCTGAGTTTTTATGTGTGCAGGAATGGATATGTTCAAAAAATTGCAAGAAATCAGTCAAAAACGAACTCGAGAAACGGATGAGTGATCAAGAAGCTAAGAAAATCCAAAGCCAGAAGCAGTGAGATTATGCCTCAGCTTCTGCGAGTTCCGATACACTTCGATTACGCTTTTGCTTTTTCCATTTTTACTCTAGACGGTGAAGCCGAGATTGGTTTAGAAAAAGAACCACCAAGATCAATTATCACTTGGGACGACCTTGTTTAGAATTACATAAACCAATTCTTTCCACTTCAAAAACACTTTACTTTCGGAATGAATCTTTACTTTTTACCCAGAAACCAAACGAAGCCTTTTATGAAGCATGGAACGTTTTAAAGGACTCCTTAGTCAATGTCCTCACCATGGCTTTTCGGGACTCCACCAACTCGTTACTTCTTTAACAATTTCTTTGACATTCAACGAATCAATGATGCTTAGATTCTGCAGCAGGTGGCAAATTTTTGGGACTCAAAATGCTCAGAAGGTTTAGCGTTATGGAGCAAGTCAAAAGTTCGTTACTCAAGAAGTCGTGCTAATGCATTCACGAGTGAGTACGGATTGTCCTTCTTTACTAATTCTTCACCTTCTAATAATTCTTTCGATATGCAACAAATAGCCGCTTCTCTCGAGGATAAGATGACTATCAAGATGAACCAAATGATGAATCAAATGAAAGCTTTAGTTGTTACTCCTGCACCCGTCAAAGCAGTTGAGGAAGTATGTGTCACTTGTGGATCAAATCACAATTTTAACCATTGTCCGTTAACTCGAGGTGGAAACGATTTTCCTGTTTTTCAAGATAATATCCAACAATTTCAACAAACCGCAGCCATTGGTAATTTTCTCCAAAGAAACCAACCTTCAAATTTGGCAAGTCAAATGAGACCACCGGGTTTCAATCAACCAAATGTCCAAACCAACCAAAACCGTTATCAAGGGACCAATTCTAATTTCAACCAAAACCGTGTGGAAAAACTTTAATCAAACCGTCAAAACACCAAAATCAGTTTATCCAATCTCCACTCATACCAAACACCAATCCAACCAAAACCAATCAATCAGTTTTTCACCTTACCAACTTCCAACAAATTGTGTTTTTGAAAACAGATTTTGAATACTACCGTCAAGGCAAAACCATGCGGTGGTTGAGAATGTTCAAAATCAAGGTCAAAATTTACAGAATCTACATGGCTAATGTTACAAGTTTTTTTGACAAGTCTTTGTGAGAATTTCAAAAATTCAGCTCTACTTCAAATTCAGGAACTCTCCAGTCAAACCGTTAAATTAACCCTCGTCAGCAAATTAATGCTATCACCACAAGAGCGGTTAAAGCTTTGGATAAGAAACCTTCTGAATCCTCTTGTTCCTACACCCGATGTTTCTATCCTCAATAAAGAATCCTGAACAATAAACCCGGAGTAATCACGGAAAAAGTGCAAAATCCAAATTTGGTAAATACCGAACATGTCCATCTTCGGGGTAGAAGATTCGATTTCATGGATATTCCCTATTCAAAAGCAAAGAAAACCAATTAACGTGGTAAATTCAAGATTCTTGTATACTAATGCGAATCATTTAAGACTTCCATATCCTGAGAGGAGAATGTTAGAGAACAAGATAATCCAAGTGTCAATATAGCGGTTCTTGAATATGTTCTAAACAACTTTGTTTAGAGATTGGATTGAAAGATGCTCTTGTCGATAATGCTTTATCTTTTCGATATGGTTATGCTCGTTGCTAAGATACAAAGAGAAGCTTTCTCCTGGAGGAGATCGCTATCACAACTGGTGGTATGCCGAATGTTCCGCTTATTTGTACATGTTCAAGTTCACGATAGCTCGAAGAGCCGGGTAAAGTTCTCATTACATGTGCTTTACAAGTGATCGTGAGAATCCAGTGCTTTAAGCGAGTCTGGAGCTTGCTTTTAACCTTTTACTCACTCAATTGACACATATTAACTTGGGCTTGTATGCTTTGTCTCTTCTCGTCTGTATCTCGGTGAGTGCCATTAAGTGAATTGTACTATCCCGTTGGGTATTACGCCGTGGAGGTTGTAGTTTGTGTTGTGTGGTTTTCAATTTTCTGCGGATTGTGGGGGGTATATTTGTTACACGTAAAGTGTGGGGCCGTGTTTTAGAGGTTGTCCTTTCCTTCGTTCCGCTAAAAGGCTCTAATGATCTGTATGAAGAGAAATTGGACTTTAAGAGTAGGAAAGATGAACTTGGTTAACTATGCGATAAATCTGAGAAAAACAAAGATAAGAATGTGTTCCGCCATCTCTATTATCGATCTGTTCGAAAGTAGATCCGTTAGTAGCAGTACACTAATTCTCTTCTTCCTTGTTCTTCTCGGTGAAGATAGTGTAATTTTGGTAGTTCACCGATGAACTTGCTCCTTTGGATTAGTTACCATCAGGTAATGATGTAACTCAACTCTTTCAGAAGGAATTTTCTTTGAAGTAGAATTTTCACAGTTTACTCATATCTCTTTTCGAATTCGATGAAAGTTTCAGTCTAGCAAGTGAATCGTCTCTTTGAAGAAATTAATAAGGATGTCGAGATTAAGTCTTTTTCTTCATCAACACTTAATCACCGGAAGCAATGTTGAATTAGAAGTTTGTCTTGAAAATGGATCGATTCCACCGGGAAATTAGATCTTCTACCCTCCCTACCACTTGAGTTTTAAGTAGCTATCACTTCTTTCCATACTCTCACCGGAGAGAAGGTTTGTTTCATGGAAAAACACCGATGTTTTTCTAGTTAGTCGATTTGTGTGAAAATGATGACTCGAATTTCGACTTAGGAAAAAGTAATGTGTTTAATTGGCAACTTTCTTACATAAAAACCAAAACCTCGTCCTCAAGAAGTTAAGAAATCATGGAAATGAAAAGGAGAAGTCTCAAGTATTATTCCTTTCAATATCATTGTCATGTCCATTTAGAATCACTTTTGATTAATCCAATGATTTTAATGATCTTTTTTTTTTTCCACCCAAACGAAAGGATTGAAAAAGGTCTTACCCATTTCATTATGTCTATACCTCCACAATGTATTTACTTACATCCTTGTAGATTACGACTCGCCTTTCACTAGCGGAGTTGTTGGCTAGTGTTACCTTGAATTCTCTCAGAAATGAGGACAAAGTATTCAAACCAGGTATACTAGTTTATCATGCCATTCATGATAAAATCTTATAACATTGGAAAGGGGATTAAAAGAGAAACATTTCCTCAGGACTCTTTAGCTTGTAAAGAACCTCATTTCTTTTACCTCTGCCAGAACACCAAGATTGAATGTTTGAGACTGTTGTGCTTAATTTTACCAAAGTAAGAAATGTTTCGTTACATGTTAAAGATACCTTCGCATATATCATTTTGGGACTTTTATTCCATTCTTCACTTATACCTAGGGCATCATCCCATGATTTTCTCCGTTCGAGTGAGAATTTTGTTTATTGTCCCCGGCCATCATCTCGTTTTCAGAATCTTGTGGCAGTTTCAATGAATTTCCTTTTCACTCTCCCATAAGGACAAACCCGAATCAGGGATCGAGCTCGACGATTGGACTCGGTTATTTCAAATACAAAGCAGCTGCGTGGGGTGTTCAATACCCATGCTTATCCTTTTCTTTCATATTTTATTTTCTTTCTATTTTTCTAAACTCTAATGTGTTGTGATTGAGGGGCCATCCTCTTCGTTTCTCTGTTATTGTATGTATTGTGTTGTGTTTTGCGGATTAAACCATACATTCAAGATTCCTCTCGGGTTCGATGCCTAATCGAAGCTCCTCGTGTTTTCATCTCTTTGTGTGAAAAATTTGTGCTGTGGGAGATCATACCTTTCATTATTTCGTATTATCGAATTATCTTTTGGTCTATTAATAAACGCTTAGATTTTCGTAAGAACCGTCTTAAACATTGTGGACAAATGTTTCATTTAGTTTGGGGAGGGAGTCTATTCGATTTATTGTGCTTGCTTAATTGTTTTTGTTCTCTCGTACCCGTTTTTCCCACAAAAATAGCAAAATTTTTAAATTTTTCAGTTTATTTCATATATATAAAAAATAAAAAAAAAATTGTGGTAGTCAAAATGTAAAGTTTCCGTTGGTAAGAAAAAGAAGTAATTTTTGACCCGATTGAACGTGTTGAGTTCTAGCTTTTTCCCTTAACCAATTAATTGAAGATAGATTATGTAGTCTCATGACCAATGTAGACTATGAAATCTTTATAGTAAATGAAAGTTGGCTATTCATGTAGATTTTATTATGCCGAGTTGATTTTTTATATAGGCTAAGCGTTTGCAAAATTTCTTTTGTGAAAGAACAGAATGTAGTGTTAGTTATAAGTCATGATATTAATCGTAGAATAGTGATTTCTTTCAGCTCATTTGTATTACTGTGGCTTTTTCTCCCATTAGCATGTTTCACTTTTATATGATGTTTAATAAATGTGTTGTATGGTTTTTTTGTAATAAATAGCTAATAGGAGTGTTTTCTTTAGTTCCTGTGTGGGTCTTGGATGAGTACACATCAGGAATACTTAATTGCTTTAAAAAATACAAATATATATTAAATAAGTTCTCTGCCAGATTACTTCTCGTGTCGGAGGCGTGGCCGTGTGGAGTTTTTATATTAGGTTGTGTCCCGGTGTCATTATAAGTAGAATAACTCTTGCGACTCGCTATCGATGTGGCTTCGGAGAAAAGGCACCGCGGTTTTACTTATCATAATCCAGGTCGAAATATGTTTGCTACTTCTTGTCGGAGGCTGTGACGATGTTTGTAGCCTACTAAAGGACTGAGGTTTAATAATGTTGCTTAATTTTTGTCTTTTTTTGTGACTTAAAGAGCTTTAAGGGGTATTGGGCAATTGAGATTGGCTCCATTCATGTTCTTAAAGAGCCTTAGGGTATATGACATCGAGGGGGGGGGTGGGGGGGGGGGGGGGGGGGTGGGGGGGGGGGGGGGGGGGGGGGGGTTGGTACCTTGCTTAAGTTGCTAAATAAAAAGTCAAATTTTGGTCGCCCATCGATGTGGACTTTATTCTTGATTAATTTGATCTCTTTTGAGAGGGCTAGAGCTAATTATTGAGTTCTTATCCATAAACTTTATTTTCCTGAAATTAATATGTATCATAAAAAATGTCTTAAAGAGCCTTGGGAATATGACTTAATAAAATCCTGAGTTACTAAAAGTAGGATTTGTGGAGGAAATGTAAGTACAATATCTAGTATTTATGTGTAGTGTGAGTGTCATGAATTGTAATTAACGTATGATCGTGTTTTTAGTTTAGCATGGGAAAAGTGAAAAATCGGGATGATGAAGTTATCTTTTTGTCGCTATTAATTTGTGCTTTTTGTTCTATGACCTTTAAGTTTACCAAATGAGGTAATGAAAGCAATACAATTATGTCAACACAAATAAATTGTAGTTAGTGTTGTAATAATCAAGAAAATCCATATAAAGAGAAAAATTTTGAAAATTGGAAGTCGGGTGTTGTTATAACTTGTGATCTTTATCTCTCTCAATACAAAACTCTTCTGCTACTTTCATAGGCTTTTAGTTTGGGGTAGTTTTGAGGTATTTGGTTATAAGCAAGTGATATTGGTGGAGGACACACAATCGTTAGTTTTTAGGGAATTTTTGATAAGGTGTAGAATTTCACATATCTATTTATGTTAAACTACCCAAATAAACCCAAAAAGGATCAAAAATTGGCTCAAAAATGTGCTTGTATCTGAGTTTTATGTGTGCAGGTATGGATATGTCAAATATCACAAGAATTCAGTCAAAAACGAACACGAGAACGGATGAGTGATCAAGAAGCTAAAGAAATCAAAGCCGAAGCCAGAGAGATCATTCCTCAGCCTTCTACAGTCAACTGCAGCTAAACCACATTCAACCAAAACCCAATTCCATTTGTTTTATAAATTCAAGGGTTAACTTTGCAATTTATGGAAGTTAATTATATCTTGAAATTAGTCTTGCCAAACACAAGGGCCGGAAATGTAATTATCTCATAGTTACAAAAGTCGCGGGTCAAATGACCGGGTCAAACTACCCGGGTGTCCACCTTTCAGCCAATCACAAACAAACCCCTAACCCAATTACCCGACCCCTAACCCGACCTAACTTACCCTACCCGGTTAAACACTTATACCCCAATTACACTTACTGTTCCCTCATTTACCCCAAATTCGATTAACACTCACTCACACACACATGAACACACACGAACACACCATAAACCCTAGTTTACAAACCACTCACCCCAATCCAAATTAACCATAGGGTTAATGACCCCCTCACAATCCTTAACCCATCCATCGCTTTCAATTAACCCCAATCCCATTCCACCCTGGCATAACCTAACAATCTCATTGGTGGATATGACGTGGGAGTGATTGCATATTCAATCACACTCACATATCTAACACAAATATGCCACGTAAATGATCCGGGTGCTCACATCTATAATCCTACGGCTTACGATTGAGCTTCAAGGAGAGAGAAGAGATGGAGGGCCAAGATGAAAAAGAAAAGAAGGATCGAGAAGAAGGAGGTGAGCTCAAGCTTGGGGTATAAAAACCCCCCCATCATTCCAGCTTCGATATGTAATTTTTAGTGGTTAATTTTTAGTTTAAAGTTGTTAGTAGTTTTTATGTAATTTCAATTTCGTGTTGTTTCATTTCGTATTGTAATAAACTTTATTTCAGTTTTTAATAAAAGTATTATTTTATATTAATTCGTGTTTTCATTCTGTCGAAAAATTTGTGTTTGTTATTGTTATTGTTGATTCGATCAAGGCTTGATACCATTTTGGAAAAAGGATGGCTGTTATGGTATCAAGAGGGTGTAGTAGGCTGAGGGTCAGCTTATAGGCTAGTTTAGGATTGCTGTTGGTTTGATAAGGGCTTATGTGGATTAAGCCATAAGCCCACACAGCTTATTACTTTCTTGTTCATGCTAGAAAGCCAAGGTACACCCTATTTGATTTACATTTGTTCTATTTCTGTTTCCTTAATAAGCTGTGGGATTTGCTTATAGTTGATTAAGTAGATTTTGTTAAGTAGTGAATTTCTGTCAAGTGCTTTGAATGTGCTTTGTTCATTTAGGTAGAAAACTAAGCTGCTAAGAGCTTATAAGCAAATAAGCTCATACAGCTTATTTTAGATAAGTTAGAGTTAAGAGTTTTATAAAAGTTGTCTTAAAAAAAGTCAGTGAATAAGCTTTTTAAATAAAAAAAAGATGCTGTTTGTTAGAAGTTAGGGAGTGCAGGGACCTGTTTTGTCCATTTTTATAGTTTTTGTTAGTTTAAAGTTTACACAGT
>BQNB010130892.1:0-18865 GCA_026074375.1 Tanacetum coccineum
TATGGCATTAATTACCCAACTTAGACCCCACTATGACCTTAGCCAAAATTCAGAGATCACAAACAATATATGAACTAACTTCCACGTGACTATGACCTTTACACACTGATTTTGTAATGACCATTTGACTCACTTCCCGACCATAAAAACTTATGAGGATGACTTTTCTAGAAAGTAGACTCTCTGAAGTTATCTCCCGTATGTTGTAAATTATTTATTTGATCTTTTATGACTGAGTTATGCTCGTTACAAAACTGCCTAACTTTCTGCAGTGAATTTTATAACTAGTTCGGTGATCCAAGCCCTCCTAAGCATTTTCATATCGCTACATCTAATTAATTTATGATTAATCTAACATCATTATATCATATACTTTCTGAATTTAAATGCCCTTATTTAAAAATTAATTTAAACCTAAATCCATCATAATCAAGTTACTAGAAAATTAAACGAACTAGAACTAAAAAGATGATCGTACCTTAAAGCGAGGCCCTAAAATTTTCGTCTTCTCTTTTCTTTTCTCCTTATGGCCGGTCGAAATTTTATGGGTGAATGAGGATTTTAAGTTTAGTATTTATAGGCACCTAGGTAGAATTTTAGTTTAAGTATAACTAGGTTTTAGATTAGGATTAGAATTCTAATTATTTTTCTTTTTCCTTTTTTTTTCTAATTTTCGGAACACTATTCATCTAATAAAAAAAAATTATTTTTTTATTAATTAGATATTTACAATATAACCTTAATTTTTTGTAAAAAAAATTTACATATTTTGCTAAATCCTTTTTGCATAAAGGCTGGTTTCCTACTCTTTCTAAAATAACTTTTCATTTCCAACCTAACTTTCCAAAAATAGAAATTTTACATTTTCTCAACTAAACTTCTAAAATCAAAATTTATCTTAAATTACTAACACGAAAAATTCCTATACAAACAGTACTTATACTTATCACACTTTACACGTTATGGCTAAAAATCTCAATAATCATTTCTTGTCATTAAAAATGAAACGCAATGAACTATAACCAATTCAACCATCAATCTAATCCATTGAGATGATCACACTCAAATAGATTTGATTACCAATAACTCACCACATTAAACGCAACCAAAACCACATAAAATCAAATTATTAAACCAACATTGCAACAGGACAAACATAAGTCAAACCACTACCGGTTTGACTAACCTGCTAAGTCATGGTTGTTACATTATAGCTTATATAGTTTAGTTTCAGTTTGCTCTAGAATCTGCCTATATTTGAGTTATTTTTGCTTATTAGAGTGGCTTTATTAGAAATAGTGCTTATTATCTAAGGTTTTTGCTTATTTGTACTTTAAAAGGTTTATTTTCTTAATTGTTTTTAACAAATTCAAAGCTTAATTTGATCTGTTTTAAGTTTAGGAATGGGTTCATTATTTGAAGAGTGTTTGGGGTCAAGGTTGTAAAATGGGTCCAAATGGGTTATAATCTGTCTTGGTTCTCAAAAACAGGTTTTCATTAAGCTCTAATTAGGTTCTAAAAGGAGTAGATTTAATAGCTAGAAATAGGTTTAAGTTGATTATTATAGTCTGTGTTATCCAAAGGTCCTAATTACTAGTTTTTAATGGTTTCAAAATTGATTATACGCTAAATTATTAAAGATCTGTTTGGTGTATAGTTTTTGTGAGCAAGTAAGTTTAATATGCATCTTGTCATTATGTTTTGTGTTTGAGTTTGGACAAGGTTTTTAAATGTTAAGCTTAAAATCTGGCCAATCTTATTTGTGTTCTTAAATGCCCAGTATGCAGTCCTTTGTTAGGTAGATTTAGTTTGTCCTTTGGTTAATTTTCATTGAAATTTAGCTTATTGGGGGGTCTTAGCTCAAGCTGTTTTTAGTTTATAGTTTTTTTATTTAGCTTTTAAGTTCCTAAATTTAAGCTTGAATAGTTTCCATTTAATTTTTCAAAAAAGCCATAAATATCTAGTATAGTCTGGTCATTTGCATGTTGCATTCTTCTAGCTTATTTCTTTTTCTTTTTAGCTTCATTCTTTCTTATTTGTGTCATTTGAGTTTTAGTCCTAATCTGTTTTTAGTTTCTAGCTTATTTTATGTGCTTATTGGTTCTTTAGCTTAGCTTAAAAGTTTGTCAAAAATCTTTGCAAACTGTTTTTTTGTCTACTATCTTAAATGCATTTATTTGTTTTTTAGCTGATAATGTTAGCTTATTTTTGGTCTTATATGCTTATTAGGTTTAGCCATAAGTCTCTTTTAGCTTATTTGCTTTTTCTTTTAGCTTATTGAGTCCATAAAGCCCCATCAGTTTAGCTTAATTTTCTAAGAGTTGAGAAAACCAAACTGTTGCCTTTTTGTTGCTTTTTCTTAGCTTATTATTAAGTTTTAGTATTAAGTCCATTTTTTAAAGTTACTAGTTTAAGCTGGGTCTTTAGCTTCTTCAAAAGAATTTTTTTTTTTAAAAGGAAGTCACAGGACTCGAACCTGTGACCCTCCTCACACAACACTAATAACCTTACCCAGCACGCCCTTGGACGTTTTCAATATGTCCTTACACAAATTTAATTCATATATGCATTTTACAGTTTAAGCTTTTACAGCTTATTTGATTTTTCCCTGCTTATTGGAAACTGCTTATTGGTTCGTTTTTCTTTAGAAACCTTAGGAAAAGTGTTAAGTATCTTTTGTAATTTTCTCAAATTTTTATAATTATGTTTAATATTTTTAATTAAATTTTTAGTATAATTTAGTTTAAAAAATAGTTTTAATTAGTTTAAAAATCCCTAAAAAAATATTTTTCCATTTTTAAAAAATTAGTTTAAGTCATTTTAGCTTATAAATTTGCAATTTGAGTTTTTAGAATTTAAATTTGTCATTTCTAGTTAATTAAGTTAGTTATTAATTAGTTTTTAATTACTTTAAAATGTCGTTAGGTTTTTAAATTATTTTAATTTCTAGTTTAGCGTGCCTTTATATGCTTTCCCTTTGCGTTATTAGGTTTAGGATCCATAATCCAAAATATTGATTATTCAAGCACGCGATCACGAATCGAAACAAGGTTTTCAAATTCACACTTCGTCGGGATACGACATCTGGGAGATAAAATATTGTTTGTCCTCAAGCAATTTTTATATCAAACAGGATACTCACTATACTATTACTAATTTGAGATATTTAGGATATATAATATATTTTATATAGACTATAATACTCGAATCAATCACAAACGTGATGACATAACTTAACTATTAACACTTGAAGCTTGACGTCTTCTTGAGTGTTCTTCACTAAAGAGTGGAATGAGTTGATTTTTTTTTTTATTCCCCCCTCTATGTAATGGATTTATGTAAACAAGTTTATAATGGATAAGATTATACAAAATATATAATATGTGTGAGATAATATTTAGTCAAGAGTTGTATAAAATGAAAGCTTGAGGTTGATATTTATAGGCAACCTTTTGAAATTTAAATTTGTCCTAGGGGAGTGATACATGCGACTCACGGATCTCCCATACCCTGGATCCGTCCTGTATTTTTTGTGGATTAGTGGGTGGAGCTGAGACAGCATTTGTCATTTTGTGATTAACCCCAAATCTATACAAAATATTGTTTTGTACTTATTAAAACTAGTTTAATAGATTCTTCTAGAAGAAAATATTTCTTATCACAATAAGGAAAGATTTTTCTCAGATTTTGAGAAGATTTGGAAATATGTGTTTCCATATATGGTTAATCTTATTTTGTCCATTAAATGATTAATATTACTAGCTTATAATTAATTATGTGTTAACTTAAATCATTTGATTAGAAAATGTTTATGCAAATGATAATATTTTTTTTGATCATTAACTATGTTTAATAATGCCATCATTATTCAACCTTTAATTGATTTGTCTTGGCGTCAAGTAAACTTTTCGAACTAAATAATCTTGTTTACGTTAAACTTTACCGTTGTATGACCTTATATTTGTTTATTATCAAAACATGAAGTTCATTAAATATAAATATCATTTTGGCGCGAATATTTGTTTACAAGGTTGTGGATTGTTTGGCTATCTCTTTGCCTTTGCATTTGGTAAGATTGCTATTTGATCCTGGTAAGAAGTTGATTGTTTTTGATGTTGGTGCATATATGGTTTGTTAAGATGGTTGGTGTTTGATAATAAGGATCTGGATGTGGTGAAGCAGCAGCAACAAGTGCTAATGGGTTAGCATTCTTGGCTATTCTCTCAGCACATATTTCATTAACTTCCTTTTGATATGTTTTAGAACATCAAAGAGCTTGTGATATGAGACTGTATCCAAGTCATGTTGTTGCTTGACAATTGTCACAAACCTTGACCATTTTGGTTGGAGTTATTGGAAGAAAACTAAACATGGACCTTGTCATCGTAGCAAACTGTCAATTGTTTTTTATCATTTCATTTATTCATCTTGTAAAAATCTGGAGTTAGTAAGACTTCTATGACCTCCATCACGAGATAGGTGTAATTTTCCAAACTCCCAAAACAAATTAGTCTTGACATCTTGAATGTTGAGAGATTCACCATGTTGTAGCCTTTCAATAGCAATCCACATTTCATGAGCTGTCTTGCAAGCATCAACAATTGAGTAGATTGTAACACCCCCAAAATGGGTCACAGCGGAATAAGGATCCGGGGCATGTTACTTCAGTCAGCAGCACATAGATATATAATCTAGTAACGAACAAAAGTCGTTTTGATTGATACATTGGTTTAAATTAAAAGTCATATTATCAAAAGCTTTATAGCTTTTACTTGTTCTTTGTTTATTATTTCAAAAGGGGGGGGGGATGACATAGTTCTCAAAACATGATGCACGTAAATCTTTAACAGTTGCTATCCAAAACATAATCCCAATGCATCTTGGCACCTCGTGCCTATTGACCTACTAAAAAAATTGCTTAAAACGTCAACAAAAATGTTGGTGAATTCATTGGTTTATGTTTTTAAATTTATGCTGACGCCCACTAGACTTTCCCGTGATGTTTACACATATGCCAACAATCTCAAAACCAGATTATGTTGCGCTAAGCTCATGACACTTGAAGGCTCAACTATATTTGCTATTTTAGCAGATTATTTTGCATACAGTATGTTGTAACCGCCACATCCAAGTCCGAACATGGTCAACGTTCGTTCCGGTGGATAGCTAAATCACCCCAAACGGGGAGGTAATACCAATAGATCTGTTTATAACATTCGCCGCGGGGGCGCTCAATAATGCAATAACAAGTACATCTATGAAATTGATCAGTTCATGATAATGGATCAGGGAGGGTTATCGCTATTTAGGCAAACACATAATAAATATTATTTAAAACACTTGCGTCCAAATTTATAAAAAGAGCGATTCTAGCCGCCCGAATATTGTAATCGTTAAAACTGTAAAAAGTGGGGCTAATGAACTCACATTGAGTACAGATAGTCCAAATTAACACAGATAAATCGTTCACGCAGACGGTAAATGCAACCATTTAAATTTAGGTCGTATAAGTACTGAGTTACTTTAATTAATGACATTGAAATTATAATCTGATAGGTGGTACTCGTACTATCGTTAGGGCTATCTAATTAAAGAGGTCATGACATGACGTAAGAGGAGTTAGGACACTTTAAATCTTAAATCCGAACAACTCGCATCGATACGCCATCGAGAGGCCTCTTTATGAAAACTCCCTAGTCATTATGCTCTTTGATAACCACTCTTAGTCTATATAGCATATCACGACTAATGTTTTAGTAAAATAAATATTTATAAAGTGAAATCCAGTTTATAACTATACTTTTTCGTAAAATACCTTAATTTGGTCGTTTTAAGCACGATGCTCGCGTTTTCTTATGTCCACGTCTTTCGTTGTAAGACGTGTGATCAAAATAATTACATTTTCAAGTTTTTGATATTCTGCATGTATAGTGTTTTTACTATTCACAGTCTGCTATGATTCTCGCTTTTTAGTTTTTATTGCTTAAAACTTGTAATCGTTAAATACTTATTCGTTTTAATCCCGTTTTAGTGTTTCCTTCGAGTACGTATTTGTTATTAAAAAGATGTATTATATTTTATAAAGTTGGGTCGATGATGAATGTGAGTTACTTTTACTGTTCATAGTTTATAAAAACTTACTTTTTTATAACTTTAATTATCGTAATACTTCGTTTAGTTTATACGTTATAGTTCCGTTTTTTAGCGATTCTTTGGAGTAAGTCTCATAATTAAAGTTATATACATTTATTAGATGTGTTAAAAATGAAAGTTGCTGTAATGCAATAGTAACTTTTATAAAAAATAGTTTTATAAAACGTATTTATAGTCGTAAACTGTAATTAACGTATCTTTTTCTTATAAATCGGTTATTTTTCGAGTTTCTTATCCATTTTTGGAATCGTAATGAGGCGTATTTTTAATTATATTAAGTCAAAACTCTCTGTATGGAATACGGGATTTTAAACCAGCCCCTATGTAATTTATGTGTATAACTTTATAAATACCTTGGTATATGTAATTAATTTAATTTTAGTAGTTTTAATATAGTAAACCCTTTATAACTATTTTAAATATATGTGGTACTTATAATAATGTCCAAGTTCATCCATAGTCCTTGTAAAGTCATTGTAACAAGTTTAACAATTTACTTTTCATTATTTTCACAAGTGAAGATTAGGAAATCTTATAAAACCCTAATTATTACCTAAATATGTTTATACTTAAACCATATGTTAACATACTTTGTACATTCCATTTTTTCCGATGATATATATAACATGACTTATGACATAAGAATAAGTGCATAAATTTCTATAAACATATATGAAACTCATTTGACTTATCTAAAAAAGTCACTTATCGGTGATTATAGCCATATTTAACATATAAACAATTAAATTCTTAAGGATAAAAGTATGAAGGAAATAAGAAGACCTGAGAGATGATGTTATGAGATGAGAAAATAAGTTCTAAACCGTTATCGTGTTTAGATTCAGAACAAAGGCTTACAAGCTTTATTAACCTAGATTAGGGTTGAAACCATAATCTTTTCCTTTTCTTCCTTAATCCTTGCAAATGATGAAACCAATTGCTTGAAAACACTTTAGTATGCCTTAGGATTGATGTGTAAAGGGTTGTATGGATTGTATAGAAATTTTTGTATGATTTGCTTAGGATTGTTAATTGAGCCGTGGCTTTTAGGAGAGAAAGAGAGAAAGAGTATGAAATTTTTCTTAAGCAAATGTGTAAGAAAACTCTTATGCATGCATGAAATATATATAGGAAAGGTAAGAGATATTTCTAGTTGCAAAGTTTGACCAAGAAAGTCCAAGGGGGGGGGGGGTTCTTGCCGTGGGATATCAAAGGGGACAAGGGGACAAGAAAAAGAGGGAACAAGGGCTTAAGGTCTTGGTCTCTTGGTTCCTTCTAATGGGAATCATCCCATGAAGTTAAGGGTTAGTGTTTCACTAGTTTATTTTTCTTTTCTTTTATGTTTACTTGTGATTTATAAAAGAAAAGTGTAAGTAAAGTTTTTATAATAAAAAGTAAAGTGTAGTTTTTATATAAAAGTATACTTGTAATGTCTTGGTATTTTGTAAAGTATTTGTTATCTTGTATAATCATATGAGATGTGTATATATATATACATATGCATAAAGTTTTATAAACTTCGATCATTGTATATAAACGTAGGTATTTGTTGAAGCGTACGTAAATTTTTAGGGTTCCGGGAAAACCTAATTGTCATTTATCGCGAAACGTAAACACTTTCACGTATCCGATAAAGTAACTTGTGAAACGTTAATAATTATTCTCAAAATAATTGCTTACCCCTGTTGATGTATACAATAAATTGACTTGTTGCCCCGTTACCGTTAACTGATCATTTTTAGCTTTCGCGATTTAAAACTTAACGTTTCCATTAAAAAACCATAACAGCGTACAATACAAAAAAATAATTAGTGACTTATCCATAGTTAGTTACATTGTTCCTAAAACACGAGGTTGTTATGTCTCCCCCGGTTAGTTGAGCCTTGTCCTCATGGCTTAAGCGCTAGCTAGGCACTTGCGACGCCGGTCTTTAAAAACAGTTGTGGGTATTCTTCCGGAATTGATCTTGCGTTCCCATTGTAACTCTGGGACCTCTATTGGTAGTTCCATCGAACCTTGACTAACGGGATACGGGCTTTGATTCAACCGTTTAACTTCTACGATCTGATGATCTCTATAGGGTTCCTCGACAAAATGAAGTTGTCTTCAAATGAAGTCCATCAACGGAACGGCTATGCACTCTGGGTTTCTGTCGGCAATGACACTTCTTTAGTTGGACACTGTGAATTGTATTATGAAACTCTTCTAGCTCCTCAGGAAGATCGAGCTTGTATGCAACGGTCTACTCAACCCTTTTTATTTCATTGAAAGGTCCAACAAACCTGGGTTTAATTTCCCTCGTTTGCCAAACGTACAACTCCCTTTCCAAGGTGAAACTTGAGCATCACTTTATTCTCCAACCTCAAAAACTCAATCGGCTTACGCTTCAATCAGCATAGTCTTTTGCCTATCACGAGCGGCTTGGCATTCCTTTGCTTAACTTGAATGTTTTTCTCTCGGTCGTCTCTTTGTACTAATCTCTGGACCGGTGAGTGAACTTCTCCAAACCTTAGCCCAACAAACAGTGAACGACATTTTCTAACGTTAAAGTCATCAAAGGGTTGCTGACTAATTGCTAGTATGATACTGTTATTGTATGTAAAACTCGACAATGGCAATATGTTTAACCCAACCATTTCCAAAGTCGATCAACTAGCTCTAAGCATATTTCTGAGAGTTTGAATGGTTTCTCTCGCTTTGTACGTCAGTTTGCGGATGTTCTCGCCGTTATCATTATCTAAACTTTGTACCCAAAGCTTTCTGAAGTGATCCATGGAAATTTGATGCGACCTAGGGTCACGATCACAAATAAATCGAGGACCTCGGCATTCCATGCCTTGTTACTACTTCCTTTAAGTACATTCTCGGCTAGTTTCTCTAGAGGCGGTCAGTTGCTTTCATGGGTATAAAGATCGCGGACTTTGTAAGGACAGGGTCAACGATTACCCAAATCGGTGTATACCCTTGTGATTGACTTAGGGAAGCTTTGTTACCAAAATCCATCGTGATGATATTGTCCCACTTACATTGAGGTATCTCGGGTTGTTTATACAACAAACCCGATTATCTCTGATGTTCAGCCTTGTCCTTAGCACAGGTCAACGCCACTTGCTACTATAGGTGGCTGATGTCTGCCTTTCATATTGGGGGGACAACGTATAGCTTCTTTACTTCTTGATACATTTCTCGGAATCCTGGCGATGGATAGAATTACTTCGATTTGTGGGACTTTATCAGAATTTAACGTGCATGATCACAGTCCGCAAATCGTCATAACAAAGGTAACCAACTCCTGGTATTAAGGCATAGTGTTCCATCCGTACGAGTTCCAAAAACTTTCTTGTTCTAAGTGCCTCTGGATTTTTAGCATTTTCAATCAGCATACTCCAACATCCTCTTTCTGATGTTCTCTAGTTTTCGCTGCTTCAGTCTGAGCATTCAGGATTTGCTTAGGAAGTATCTAAGATAATTGTCTGGACTAAAGCTTGAACTCTTAACGGTTCTGGTTACCGTTCTTTCCTGCTCAATGCATCAGCAACGACATTTGCCTTACCTGGGTGTGACAACGAATATGCAAATCATTAATTCACTAAGCATCTTCTAACTCGGCGTTGTCTCATGTATAATTCCTTTGATTAAGAATAGGATAATAAACTCTTATGATCTCGTGGATCTCACGTACACTTGGTACCATTAGATAGTGCCTCCATATCTTCAGAGCGACACTACTGCTCCTAGTTCAGATCATGAGTAGTTTAGTTCTTTCTCATGGATCTTTAACTGGCGTGAGCATAAGGAAAAGAACCTTTTCACTTTGCATCATCACAGCGCCCAAACCCTTGATCGAGCATCGCAGTTTACGATAAAATCTTTATCTTCATTGGGTAATGCCAGAATTGGTGCATACATCTACTTCTGCTTCAATAACTGGAACGCTGCTTCTTGTTTGTCACCCCACTCAAACTTGACCTTCTTTTGAGTGAGCTTGGTCATTGGTTTGGCGATCTTTGAAAACCCTTCAATGAATCATTGATAATACCCAGCAAGACCTAAAACTGGACGATATTCCTTTGGTTGTATTTGGAGTGCCCAAATCTTTAACGGATTCGATCTTGGATGGTTCCATTTGAAATGCCTTTTTTATCAATCCACAGTGAGCAAGGAACTGTACTTTGGGAATCCAAAATTCGACCTCTTGGAAAATTTGCAATACTACTCCAATATTATTCTTAAAATGTCTTCGTTTTTTTTGCCCCTCCCCTTTGCTTGTTCTTGGAATAATCAAAATATCATCAATAAAGTACAATTTTGATTATCCAATAAGGTTTGCTTACACTCGGTTCATGAGGTCCCATAACACAGCAGATGCGTTGGTCAAACCCAAACGGCATAACTTGGAATTTCATATGTCCATATCGAGTTCTCGTAGGCAGTCTTCGAGATGTCTTCTTCTCGAACCCTCCATTGGTGATAACCCCTGACCTTCTTATGTCGATTCATTTGAGTAGACACTCGATCCTTGGAAGTTGGTCATATTAAGTCATCAATTCGTGGTAGCGGGATAACTGGTTCATTCAACGTTAGTTTGTTTAGTTCTCGATAATCTATGCACATACGAAACAAACCATCTTTTTCTTGACGAATAGAACTGGAGCTTCCTTGGTGACGAACTAGGTCTCTTATAAAGCCTTGTCGGAGAAAAAGCTCTTGTAGTTGATCGCTAATTCTTTCATTTTTGATGGGGACCAAATCATAAGGTGCGTGTGCTACTGGTGAAACACTAGGTACTCTAGATCGATGTGAAATTCCACTGTCTGGTAGTAAAAGACTGGCAAGTCTCGGGAAATACTTCGGGAAAATTATTTGAACGAACGGTACATCTTGAAGTTGCTTCTCATTTGACTTGTCTACAGTTCCTTTGATGTAATATGTGCCAAAAAGACGGGACATACTTGTAGCAGAATATTCTGGGTCTTGGTGCACGAGATGTTGTTTAATGGGCTACCGCGTTTATTTCTTCTTCCGTCTCCATGAAAATTAAGTTTTCGCTCCCAACAGGGAATACGATCGTCTTTATTAGCACAGTCATAACCGGCTTGGTATTCGTCAAACCAGTCCATGCCAATTATTGCCGTCATAGTACCATTTCTACAAGGCATTTAGGTCGTCGTGAAAACGGATGGTTCAGAAAATTTAACGTGCAACCCAGTAATACCGTATTTACCCAAATTATTCTACCATCAGCTAATTCAATGTTATAACCATGATCTAATGTAGTGGGGGCTATATTAATCAAAGTACTAAATTGAGTAGACACGAAACTTCTATCTGCACCAGTATTCAAATTATAAATGGAAAGCACAACGGCTGTTTAGAAGAACGTACCCGTCAACTACGTTGTTGTCTGGGTTTTGCCCTGCAACTACCCACTTTGCTAAGCAATGGCTTCAGTGTTGCCATTTCCATGGTTCTTGTTATTCACTGGGGGCATCTTCTTGAAGTGGCCTTGGAGCCCCACACTCTAAAGCAACGATTTGGCATTGGTATTTGCCCCTTGGGCTCTAGGTTGTTGTTGTTGCGGTTGTTGTTGTTGCGGTTGTTGTTGTTATTGTTATTGCGGTTGTGTTGTTGTTATTTCAGTTGCAGGCCGGCTCTTCAGTCTTAGCAGGTGGCCAAGCTTCTTGCAGTTATTGCATGTTGGTTTATTCAAGGACGTAATGGTTGAAGTTACACTTGGGAAATAGAGGTTTAGTCCCTTCATACGGTTTCTTGTCACCGTTCCCTGCAGCATACGCCCTGCCTGTATTCTGTCTTTTGTTCTGTTGTTGGTTTTGGTTATTTCGAGGAGTGTCTTCAAACTTCCTCTTGTTTTCTACCTGTCTCTCAGCAACAATGCTAATCCTCATATCCATCAATTCAGTCACCATCTCAATAGCCTCTTGTATGGTTTTCGGCTTCGATGCCACAACACTTGAGTAAAATCAGGTGGGCATCCCACCGACATACCTTTCAATTTTTGTCAGCTCTTCAGGAACATCCTATCACACTGCAATGCTAGTTCATGGAAAGTTGGTTGTAAGCTAACATCGGTGCCTTTTATTTTTAGGTTCCACAATTCTGCCTCAACCTTCTTGATTTCATTCCTCGACTATTTTTAGTTGTCATCTTCTCAGATCGACCCAAGTCATTGAATATGCAACATCATGAGTAACAGTCATAACATGGGAATTCCACCATGTTAGAGCACTTGCTAAAAGAGTACAAGTAGAAAATTTGACCTGGTTTTCCACCGAGCAGTTGCTTATGCGGAAAACAGTCTCCATTCTTTCAAACCATTGGGTTAACTCAACCACTCCCTCAGTGCCCTTGAAATACAGAGGTTTGCACTTCATGAAATCCTGGTAAGTGCACTCTCAAGCAACGCGTTCAGATCTCCTGACACCCGTTCCTGAAGTATGGCTGTCAACGCCATTCCTGGTTGCGTCACGTGCAGCCAAAGCGGCACTGACACCTTGGTCAATCATAGCTTAGAGTTGGGCATTAGTGACCGTAGTGGTTGTGGCTGCTGTTGGGGCTGGTGTTGTTGTGACCGGTGTTGACCTTGTGGCTCGTTTTGGTGCCATTTTCTTCAATTACAAGAAAATACAATATCCGTTAGATTTTATAAAATCATAACCATGACATGACATATCCATGATAACTAAAGTGAGATCACATCACACAGTGAAATGTACAATTGAATTGTAATTAACAATGATATAACCAAATCGACATTCATTCACCACAAATTCGATTATAGACATGACATAATACCATCATTCCATATATAACTGGAAAACATACATGATTGGTTCAGATACAAAATGATCACCTCGATTAGGTTACAAAAGAATATATACAACCTAAAGCCATACTAGCCGGGAGTTACCCGTAATACTTAGTAGGCTATACAGGATAGCTAATCAGAAATAAAAGATCTATACAGGATAGCTAACCAAAACAAAAGATCTATACCGCCTGCTAGCTGGGAGTAACCCATAAAACTTAACAGACTGCATAGTAGATACAATCATAACCAAAGTCTAGGAACTGCTACCAGTGTCCTCCAATGTGTCAACGCGTGCTCCAGCCTCCAGGGCCTGGGTACGCATGATATGCTGAACAGCAAGATCATCTGCAGCCTGACGCTGCCACTCGTGGCGACGCTATGATTAGCTACCCTCAACTCTCTCATCTCCTTACGCCTCTCGCGGTCCGTCTTTAGCAAATCTGAAATTGCTATCTGCCTCCTACGGTCTACTGACTGTAACTCTCTGATCTCTAACATCTGTGCATGAATTGTGGTGTGTAGTGACATAACCTCTCCATGTGCAAGATCACTCGCATCCATCGATCATCCCCAAGCCTCTCTAGACATCCTTGCCTCGGTCTCTATGAGATGACGGCTTTGGTAATGATGGCAGAGCACGTCTGTCTTAAAACACATATTGACCCGACCGGCCAATAGCTGTCTCTAACTCTACTCATCATCTAACCTCGTGTAGATCTCATCCGTGTCTCGCCTAACATAGATCAAACTCTCTCACGTGTGCACCCAACTCTGTATCAGTACTAACTGGAGCTCCCTGTAGGGTCTCAACAATCTCATTCCACGAATCCGTGATCTCATATCCAACATATCTTCTGTGTCACGCCTAATCTCACTGTCCATTAGTGCAAACACCCCGTAATCTGCTCCTAAGACTCAATGTCTACAGCTAGCAGCAGCGGAGCTCTCTCCTACCTCGTATTAGTCACCCGAGCGATACCTAGCCCCCTTCCAAATCAAGTGGTTTAGTTTAAACTCGGGTTCTGTCACACTCATACGATGGCAAGAGGGTTAGTAACATATGGTTGGGACATGTAGTGAGATGATTGGGCAAGGGTGGTGGTGCATCTGGTCTGGTGGGGGAGAGTATGAAGGGTGGTGGTAATGGTAGAGAATGGAAGTGTGCCGCCTCAGTTCTCATCGAATCAATGGCAGCTTGATGCCCATCCATGACGAATTGACTAGGAGGTGTGTGGTGCTGAAAACACAGGTTTGAGGTGTGGTGATATTTGTTGTGAGGGACGATGGTATTGGGTAGGTGGCCATGGGAAAAAAGTAATATGGGGTGGTGATGAAGACCATTGAGATAGTGGTGATGGTAGTGGGGAAGATATAGCGAGCAGTCTGGAAACCTCAGAATTAGACCATGCTGGTACAGGTACTGGCTCTGGAATAGTACATCCGAGTGTTCATCAAGATATGCAGTGGGTGATTGGTGGTGGTGTTGGCCGCAGACGCATTGTCTTAATACGGCTCAGTTCCTTGCAGACGGTGGCAGTAGCTAGTTAGTGTGGACAACAACTAAGGGGTAGGCAGGAGCTGGATGCTCCTCCTCCGCTCCTCGTCATACACTCAACATCCATCTCACTCATCCTCATTCCTCCTCCTCGGCACCTCGATGTCATATATCGTCACTCATCTCCTCGATGTCCAATTATCGTTCTCCATCATCTCACTCCGTCGCAGATAGTAGATTGGATCCTCCTTCAGGAGTCCTCTTCATCATTCATCATTCCGGATCTGCCACAGAATCAGATCCGGGACATAGTCAGGTGACTGAACAGTGGGTGAGGCATCCTCAATACCTGGCTGATCCTCCGCAACAATCTCATCGTCAGCATGCTCTGGACCTGGAATTTAATCTGGCGAGGGTGGTGCTTGCTCTGGCTCCTAGGGCCAGGCACGGTTAATCTGGAGAGGGTGGGGCCTGAAGAGCGGCCTCCACATATGGGTCCTCTGGCATGTAGGGTAGCTCAAGGAACTTATGATCATCGGCTCTCGGTGATCCTATGTCTGATAAGTCCTCATATGGGCTGGAAAACTGTTGTGTATGTGATCCCTGATTCATCAGAATCTGACATGACTATATCTGAAAATCCAAAGATAGCTTATATTAGTAATTAATATAAGGCTCTTATAGTAATATACATTTATAATATAACATGTATATCAATTATGAATGCATCAATCCAACCAACTAAGCAACAGGTAGTGTATGCATAAATGGATGCACATATGTATGTCCCCGTAGTAAACCCCTTTTACAAAAACAACTTGAAACGGTTATAGTCAAGCAAAAAACATTTGACCTGGGTTCTCTATAACCTTGGCTTGATACCAATCTGTAACACATCAAATTGGGTAACAGCGGAATTAAGGGTCCGTGTGGAGTGTTACTTCTAGATCAAATAACACAAGATGAATATAGAACGACTCATAAAGTAATTAAAATAATGTGCATTGGATTTAACAAAGTATTTGTTACATAAGCCGAAGCTTCACTTGTCCACTTGTTCAAAGTACAAAGATTTCTAGCCCATACAGTTATACAAAATGTAATGCGACAAAATCTTTAATGCATGATATCCAATCAAAACCACCAATGTATCCCTTGCACCTCGTGCTTACTGATCCCCTGAAAAACATTGCTTTAAAACGTCAACAATAATGTTGGTGAATATAGGTTTGATAAATCATATATTGTAGGACCACAAGATTTCCCAAGTGTATGATAATGCAACAGATGCAGACATCATATAAATGTAATTACGTTGCTCTAAGCTCATGACACTGAAGCTTGACGTGTATGAATACCAAATTAATGGCCTACATTGCCCGTGGTGATGTTCTAACCCGCAACATCCTATATTCGACATGGTATACGTTCGTTTGTCCAGTGATAGCTAATCACCCGAACGGGGTTGTCAAACCCAATAGATCTATTAATAACATTCGCGCTCACAATCCCGCAATTGACAGTTCATGATAATGGGCTCAGATATGGGTTTTATCACTATTAGGCAACACGTTTAATCAAAAATGAATACTTAACAACTTATGTCCAATTGTAAAGCATTTTGCATATTTTTTTCACCCCAAAAACATTAAAACAAAAACATGTCTAAAACGATGGGCTTGAATCTCAATCTTATGTGAGCGGAATAACAAGAATATCATAGATTAATGGCCAGCAAAATCGTCAGATGCAAACCCTTATTAAATTAAGGTCCTATAAGTACTAATCATATTGAGTAACCTCTATCATGTATACGTCTATATAGCTAATCACCATCTAATTGTTTGAGTGAAAACATGTTTATAAAATTAAAACATTTATAAACATACTTTTGGTAAAAACGCCGTAACTTTCACGTTTCTAGTCCGTTTCTTGCGTTTCTTATGCCCGTCTTTTCGTATTAAGACAAGTTATCAATATTTGACATTTTTATAATTTTGGTCCTCTGATGAACAGTAACTTTTACTGTTTCACAAAGATCATGAGTTTTCCTTATATTGTTTTTGTTGTCGGTAAAACCCCGTATACGTCGTATTTTATTGATATAGTCCGTTTTAACGATTCTTTCGAGGACGTTCTCGTTATTGAAAGTTATATCATTTTATGAGGTTTAAAAAAATAAAACTTTCTGTCATGAATAGTAACTTTTATAAAAAAATGGTTTTATAAAAGTATTAATTGTTGTAAACTCGCGAAATTCATATCTCGTTCGTTATAAATTGAAAAATTACGTTTCTTAGACATTTTGAATCCTAAAAATATGTGTTAATCTATGAAAATTACTAAAACTTGCTGTTTCATATAATTTTTATAAATTGTTTTATAAAAAATCTCTTTTATAAATTCTTGTATTTATCGTATAATTGTTTTTAACATAAAAACTTTTTTGTTTGCGTTTATTTATCCGTTTGACAAGTTTCTTACATTTTCGGAATCGTCGTGAGTCGTACTATTTTATAAAAACATAAAATAGATAGGTAAAAATTCGGATTTTGGACAGAATGTTGGAGTTAGTTTGTTAGGTCCATTTTTAACCTTTGTTTCTATTCTTTACCATTTTTGTATTTCACCACAAGTCTCATAAATTATGTGTGTTATAAATCATACATATATTAAGAGTTCATTGTCCATGAGTGTCTTCAAAGTCTCATTGTGTCACAAGTTGTTTAAGTTCTGTCATTGTTGTTTATAAAATCCAAACTTTCTTATTTACCATAAATTACTAGTTTTACATATGACTATTTTTATATAATAACCATTAGTATACATGTAACACCCCCAAATTGGGTTGCAGCGGAATAAGGGTCCGGGGCGTGTTACTTCTCAGATCAATAACACAAGATAATATAAGAACGACCAAAAAGTCGTTTAAAACTGATACATTGGATTTAATAAAGTATGTGTTACAAAAGCCCGAAGCTTTACTTGTTTACTTGTTATTATTACAAAGATTTCTAGCCCATAACAGATATACAAAATGTAATGCGAATAAATCTTTAATGATGACTTCAAAATATAACCACCAATGTATCCTTTCGGGCACCTCGTGCTTAATGACTCGGAAAAACATTGCATTTAAAAACGGCAACATAAAGTTGGTGATTTCTAGGTTTATGTAAATGTGTATGGCGAGGACCGCAAAGACTTTCCTGTGATAATGCAACAGATGCAGACATCACAAAATGTAATTACGTTTGCCTAAGCTCATGACACCGAAATATTGCCTACATTGCCCGTGATGATGTTCAACCCGTAACATCCAGTATCCGACATGATATACGTTCGTTTCCAGTGATAGCTAGTCAACCCGAGGGGAGATCAATCCCAAATAGATCTATCTAACAATACATTCACACTCACTTTCCAGTAATTGACAGTTCATGATTCATGGGCAATAGTGAGGCGTTTGCTTCTTAGGCATAAAGTAATCAGAATAAATTGACACTTGCGTCCAAAATTTGTAAAACATGCATATGTTTCTCACCCCAAAAACTTGTAATTTAATAATTGTAAAACATGGGGTTATGAACTCACTTTGAGTGAGTAAATTAATAATAAAATATCCCAAATAAAAACGTGTCACGCTAACGCCCGAATGCAACCTAGTTAATATAGGTCAAATCAGTATTCAAGTACGTTGTCTAACAACAATCATATATAATCCTATATAATTATCATCGTACTATCGTTCGGGCTATCATAATTTAAGAGGTCATGACATGACGTACGAGGAGTTAGGACACTTTAAATCGTAAATCCAACAACTCGTCAATACGCCATCCGAAGAAGCCTCATTATGAAATTCCCTAGTAATATAGCACTTCGATAACTAATAACAAATATATTCTATATAGCTATATCACCATCTAATCGTTTACATGAAATCGTATTTATAAAGTAAAAAGGTTTATAATTACGCCTTAAGCAAAAATGACATAACTTTGTCGTTTTAAGCCCGTTTCTCGCGTTTCTTACACTCACGCTTTCGTATTAAGACGAGTGATCAAAAAATCACATTTTTAGGTTTTTGAGATTCTGTGATAAATAGTGTTTTACTGTTCATAACAGCTATAAAATCACTTTTATACTTTTAATTAACGTAAAACCCGTTTTAGTCGTATCTTATTCGTTATAGCTCCGTTTTTAGCGACTCTTTTGAACACGTTCTCGTAATTGAAAGTTTTATCATATTATTGATGTTTACAAAGTATAAGTTTCTATGGTAAATATTACTTTTTATAAAAATATTAACTATCGTAAACTTGTAAATAGCGTATCTTCTTCGTTATGAATCGGTTTTTCGAGTTCTTTATGACCCCTCGATCCTT
>BQNB010130893.1:0-13896 GCA_026074375.1 Tanacetum coccineum
GTCATAGTTATTAATTTGAATGTAGGTAGTTTTATAAAGTGCTACAAGTAATTTGGCCTCGTTTCACAAAAGTGAACAAATTATGATTTTTTTATATCGTTACGCGTTCTAAAATATCCTTTTAGACATAGAGTAATAACGGTGATATTCGCGTGCAATTTAAACGTTCCATGATAAAAAGTAATGCATTGACGATCATAAGATGACTTCTCGTTGAAATTAACGGTAAACTTGCAAACTTGCAGTACATGATTTTTACTTAACAAAAAGAGGATCTAATTTTCTTACGGGGTGTCACACCACTCCTCGGGCATTTTAGCTCTCGATAAATTCTTGTTGAAGAGGATTGTTAGCCACCTCACCCCCTCGCCTCCAAGGCACCTCCATGCTTCAATGGGGATCTCATCCGGACCCACAACCTTGTTTCTACCCATCTTTCGTAGTGCCTCCTTAACTTCTACGTGTCTGATCCTCGAGCAATAGCAATTGTTTTGTGGGATTGCACCTATACTATCTACACCTTCGGTTCGGCCACGCCTTTGTCCATTGAAGAGTGTGGAGAAATACTCCTTCCATCTTCTCCTAATTTCGTCTTCGTTGACAATGCTTCTTCCATCTTCGTCTTTGATAAATCTCACGCTTCCTAAATCCATTTTTCTTGGATTTAGCTATCATGTAAATGTCGTTCTCCCTCTTTGGAGTCCAATCTCTTATACAGGTCTTCATACGCTTTATCTTTCGCTCTGGCAACCGCCTTTTTCGCTTCTCTTTTTGCTTCTTTATACCTCTCCTCGGTTGCGCTTCTGTCTGCTTCGTTACCTCGCATCGATATAAGCTCTCTGAACCGAGTTTGTTTCGCCTTAACTTTGTTCTGGACCTCTTCAGAAAACCACCATGACTCCCTCCGGCCAATATGAGTTCTCGAAGCCCCTGCAACCACTCCTAGGGTTTCCTTGGCCGCCTCTCTGATGGTGTTTGCCAGTCTGTTCCACATCTGCTCTGCGTCCGTAGTTGTTCTACCTCCGAACTCTAGGGTAACTCCCTCTGTTACTCTAGCTCTCAAAGCCCCCACACATGACTCTCGACGAAAAAAATTATTATTTTTATATATTTTTAAAACGCACTCTGAACTTTAACCTATTTACGACATTTTTATATAACAAACTTTATTTATCAAATATGGAGCGCATATCAACCGATTCATTCGGAAAAAAAATGTCATCGAAAAGATCGTCGAATTGCGAACAAAACGAGCCCAATATTGCACGCTTCTGAAATGCGTACGATTTTATAAAAAATGTTGAAGTTTAATATATATATTAAAAAAACCGAATTTCCAAAACGCACCATGAACTTTAACCTATTTACGTTTTTTTCATATTTTTTAAAATTCAATTTTTAAAGCGAACCCTCAACTTTCACCTATTTACGAGTTTTGAATAAAACAAACTTTATTCGTCAATTACGGAGCGCATATCTATCGCTTCATTCAGAAAAAAAATGTCGCTGAAAAGATCGTCGAATTGCGAAGAAAACGAGCCTAATAGTATATATTTTAAAATGTTTACGGAAATAGTCTTTAGGTTTATCAGTTCGTTGCAAAGTGAGTCCCAATCGCTGAAAAATAGTACTTGGCGTTGTCGGTCTGTTGCAAAAATAGTTTCGCGCGCTCCGCGACAGCGCGCGAGTGACAAACCTCGTAAGGTTAAAATGACAAATGTATCCTCATGTGCATTGCACATGAGGGAGTTTAACGGAAAAGAGTAACGGGAGTTAGGGTGAAGGACTATCATTGTTAATTTTTGCAAAATAACGACCGACAGTGTAATTTTAAACTATCAGGATGATAGATGCAATTTTTACCAAATCACAAGGATCATTTATGTAATTTACTCTAAATTCTGTAAAGCTTTTACCTTCTGTTACATACCACATAGACTCGTAGTGTGATATACATACGCTTAACGCGTTATACAATGTTCTATAACATAAGACCCACGAATTACATTAAAACATATATTCACTATTTCAAACTGAAAACAACAGGCCCTCTTTGTGTTCCCTCATTTGAAACCTTTGCTTCTACTGCCCACAACGTGTTCGATAAAAGTCCTGAAAGAACCGTACCCATTGCGCATGACGAAAAGCTGGCATCTTATGTTCAAGGAAACATTTTAGGCAAGAAACCTTCAAAGTTTGAACTTTGTTCTACTCTTAACTGTTGCGCCAAGACGAGGAACTCGCATCTTGGTGCGCAAATTCATGCTAAAGTATTTCATATAGGTTTGGACCAGAATTTGTATATAAATAGCGCGTTAGTTAACGTGTATGCTAAATGTGGTGAGATTAGTGAGGCGATGAGGGTGTTTAGTGCCATGGAAGTTCATGATGAAGTATCGTGGACTTCTATTATATGTGGGCTTTCGCAAAATGGGCATGGAAGAGAAGCACTTTGTTTGTTTAAGGAAATGTTGTGGACGCTGGTTAGGCCGAATTGTTTTACGTATGTTAGTGTTATTAGTGGTTGTACTGAGCAAGAATCGGTGTTTAAATGTGGTGAGTTGCTTCATGCTCATGTTGTGAGACTAGGACATGAAAGCAATGATTTTGTGATAAGTTGTTTTATTGATTATTATTCCAAGTGTGGACGGATGGATAAAGCTGTTATGCTATTTGAAGCGTGTGCAATACGGGATACGGTTCTGTTAAACACTATGATCTCGGCGTACTCACATAACTTGCAAGGTGAAGATGCTATTCAACTTTTTATGAAGATGCGTAACGAAAATGTGGCTCTGAGTGAGCATGCTTTGACCAGTGTTTTGGATGCTTGTGGGGCCCTGACGGTTCTGCAACAAGGAAGACAGGTGCATGCTTTGGTAATGAAAATGGGTTCAGATGGAAACACGTTTGTAGTTGGTGCTTTGATTAACATGTACTCAAAATGTGGTAACATTGATGAAGCTCGGCTTGTATTCAATCAGGCGGTCTACAAGAACAACATATTATGGACTTCAATGATGACAGCGTGCGCGCAGAGTGGTAGAGGTCTGGATGCTCTGGATATATTTGATCGTTTAGTGACAGATAAGAATTTCAACCCTGATCATGTATGTTTTACTGCTGTTTTGACTGCTTGCAACCACTCTGGACTTCTTGACAAGGGCATTAGTTATTTCCGAAAGATGACATCAGAGTATAAATTGGCTCCTGAAATCGATCAATATGCTTGCGTGGTTGATCTTTATGCAAGAAAAGGTGATCTTAAAAAGGCAAAAAGGGTAATGGAGGAAATGCCGTTTCATGCAAATGCAGTGATGTGGAGTTCTTTATTGAGTTCTTGTAAAGAGTATGGGAACGTAGAGTTAGGGAGAGAAGCAGCTTATAAGCTATTTGAACTCGAACCAGATAGTCCTGTGCCTTATTTGATTTTAATAGATATATGTGGTGGTGCTGGTTTATGGAATGAAGCGCAAAACTTAAGGAAAATGATGAATGAGAATGGAGTAAGAAAATCTTTGCCAGGTTGGAGTTGGGTTGAGGTAGACAATGATGTCCATGTTTTCTCTGTAGGCGATTCATCACACCCTCGGTCAGACGAAATTCGTATAGAATTGAGAACGCTTAGCTTGGAGATGTTGGATGAACACACTCTACAATTGGTTACTTAGATTGGAAATTCATCTGCTCCAATTTGAACATTAGTGAGCTAGGTATGTATAGAATATGATTCCACTTGATTCTTATTAACTGTTTAATTTATATATTTACATGTTTAGTTAGTGTTTCAAGTCATTTTGTTAGTTTTGTTTGATGCACACAAGATAAAGATAAGCTAAGCAGTTGTTTAGGCATGTTGTTTGTTGATTTCTTTGGATCCTGAGAATGTTCTTGATTCTGTGTATGCCTATGTTGGCTTAATTTTGGTGGCAATAATATATTCACATTTTCATCAAAAAAAGATAAGCTAAGCAGCTAAATCAATTCTAATTATGTGTTAGTAGCTGATGCAACAAGAAGAAAAATATATTGAGGAATTCGTTGTAAGCGCGTGTTTATTTGGTTAGATTCCAGAAGTGGGGAGCCTATGCTTGACTTGTAGAGTCAAAGATGTCAATGGAGTATTAGACTACTAACCACTATCTTGTTCTTCTTGGAAAGCAACAAGAAGGAAGAAATTAAATCTTGTAACTAGATGTTAGAAAATCATTACTGGTATTTTTTTCCAACTAGGAATATTCTACTTCTGTTTCTGATTCATTGCATCTATCGTCTGCTGTAACTTGTTCTTGATTGTTTTGTGTGGTTTGAATCCGAATCAAGAGGAAGACTGATACTGTGCTCGGCTGGAAGATCAGTGCTTCAAATATTTTGTTTTGAGGTAAGAGATGGCGGGCTGAGTCATGGTTTCGTGGTCTATGGAAATCGTTAAAGAAGCATAATGCAGTGACCCTCTTTTGAAACGCATTTCATGATTTGGTCAAGTCCGGAGTTGACCAGTATCAATGGCAGTTGACTTGGAAGAAAATGAACAAGAAAGTCCAAAAGATGAAGAAGTTTATTTTCAACATCATATTGCTCACAAATTTAGTAGTCTCACAACAATTCTAAAACTCATATCATTCAAGAACACAACTTTTAACTCGTATGGTTTACTTTAACGGTAAGCTTGAGTAAACTAAGGCCCAGCCTAAGCCCGTGACTAAATTAGGGGTTCTTGGGTAGTATACTAATATATAAAAGCAATTCTTTGTGACAGCTTTAATTTTTAGTTATTTGACAATTGGTTGGATTGTCTGTGTGTTTTTAGTGCGAACTAGAGATGCAAATAAATCGGTTAAAACCGGTTTTCGGTTATTAGAAAACCGGTTTTAAAAAAACCGGTTTTTCTAATAACCGGTTTCGGTTTTTTCGGTTATAAATTTTCGGAATCGGTTTTTTACCGGTTCGGTTTTTTTCGGTTATAAATGTTCGGAATCGGTCTTTATACCGGTTCGGTTTTTTTCGGAATTTAAAACTTCGAACTTTTATTTAATAAACTTGTTTTATTATCAAACATTTAATTTAAAAATACACCGGAAAATACTAAACAAATTTTTTTTTTTTACAAGCATAACTTTTTTTTTGCACCGGAATTCTACTATTAAACAATACAACCATAACTTTTATTTTAAACAAATACAAATTATTCAACTTAATATAGAATAATACTAATACATTTCGAGCTTTTGGCTGGCATCACCGAAAACATATTAGTGTACTAAGTAGTCAAAAAGAATTTTTTTTTAAAAACTATTAGTGTTCGGTTATATTAGTGTACTCAAGTAGTGTTTTTTTAAAAACTTTTTTTTAAAAACTATTAGTGTTTTTTTAAAAACATATTAGTGTACTCAAGTAGTTAAAACCGGGTTTTTTTTTAAAAACTATTAACGGTTATAAAAAAAAAAAAAAAAAACCGGTTTTAACCGGTTTTTTTAAAAAACCGGTTAAAACCGGTATGATTAAAAAACCGAAAACCGGTCTAACCGGTTCGGTTATATTTAACCGAACCGGTTAAAAAAAACCGGTTTTTTAAAAAACCGGTTTTTAAAAAAAACCGGTTTCGGTTTTTTCGACCGGTTTTTTAAAAAACCGGTTTGAATTTGCAACACTAGTGCGAACACAATTATTTTCCTATACAAAATATCTATTTCTTTCGTTCTCCCCATTTTATTACTTAAATAAATATGTCTTTTTTTTAATTTTTCTTTTAAATACTCGTGGTCTATTATTAACATATATACTAATAAAGATCAACCTACAGTAGCTACAGTGATGGGCCAAAAATTGGTCATGGGCTCCCTCTGGCCTGTCAGTGTGCTCCATTCTGTTTTGATAGTTCTATTCAGGCACATCTTCTTACATATTCTAGATTCGTCTCCTCTTCTTGACCGCCTCAAAAATCCTCTTGCCTCACACCAAAAATCCAGGATATGATATCATATGTCTCTTGAATCATCTTCGGTGTTCACCGCCCCAAAAATCCTCTTGCCTCACACCAAATCCCCATTCAACACATTAACATACCAATTTCAGGTGCATTTTAATAAAACGTCACCACAAATTTCACTGGATAAAAAATGTGAGATCAATTAAATCGCCTTATTAAAAGTTACAGATCCCAACAAAAACAAAACCTTTGATTTGACTTTTAAGGTTCTTACTAAAACGTTAGAAAGTGTATCAGTTTCCGGTATAATCCCAATAAGTGGAGGTTGTACAAGTGTCGATTTTTTTCGGTTGAGAGGTAATTTGTGTACAATTTGTAACTTCTGATGTGGCTTTTTGACTGTGATTATGTATTTATTAGTTTACGTTGGATCTCTGTCATGATTAGCTGCATAAAAAGTTCTGATATGTAAGATTTGTTAAGTTAGTGATTCAGAGTTTGGTTCAGCATCGCAATCCGGATGATTATGGTTGGCGTTGGACTTGGGTGTCTTTTCAGTATATCTCCTGCTTAATTGTACAGATTTTGTGTGTAATACCAAATTGTGCTAGCATAGTAATTGGTATGGAATATAAATCTCTTCAATAGATGTTTATGTTGACAACTTTTGGGGTTCTGAAGCTGGTAATCCTGGGGTGGTGTTACATAGTACTGTTCAACAAAAAAATGGGATATCTTTACTACGTGTTCATATAAATGAGAATCGCATTCAAATCTGTGTTTTAAGATAAATGTTACTACTTGTTCAACTCCAAGATATTTGTCAGTAATTGTTCGTTTACCTTCCTTCATACATGTTCCCATGTGGAAATTTAGTGTTCGTACCCTATGAATTTTTATCTTGAAGGTAAAACTTTCGACCACATTTGGAATGTGTTATTCTATATTTCCTTCTCACGCTTAACTGAAATTGTTTTTTTTTCAAATTATGCCAGGAAGAAAAAACTAATCACAAATTCCTAATGCATGTTTGCCACGGGAGCTGTCAGCTGGTACTTTATTCGTCCATGACGTGGCTACTACACGTGTGGGATCAGCCCGAGTTGAAACTCAAGTTCCCTGAGGTTTTTTCATTTTTTTTTCTCAATTTCATTGTTTTCATTTTACTATATGATTTGCGATTCTCTTTTCTTCGATAGTCTTTCAACTGCATGTTGTTTTTGTGTGCGTATCTTTTAAAGGCCAGGTTTCGGCTTTCACATTTGCCTCTGTTTTTATAGGTGTGTCTTATTCGTATGATTTGAGAGGACGTAAAAGGCAGGCTGGCGAATGTCTACATAACCCAAATGTTCACTTTCCACTAATGAAGGTATGTATTATTCTGCTAAGCTTCTTCCTTAAAGGATCGTATTTGCAATGCATAAATTGATATGTATAACTTATAAGGATGGAAAAGGTAAAAAGAAAGGCTTGCTTTTAAGGTAAGTTTTCATAGGGAAAATTCAGTTATAAAATGGGTATAATACATAGAGGGTGGTAAAGCTAACTAACTATCAAAATTAACAAACTAAAAGTGGTTATTGTTATTCACTTGAGTGCTTAGGATATTATGTTTCAATGATCTTGAAAAATTACATAACTATATGCAGCGAAAATATACAGTTACACTCGGAGGATTAGCTGATACGTTGCAAGAGCGTTGAAAAGATTGGGGTTTAAAGCTCGGTGAGTTGACTACAATCTGGAAGGGTGGGTACATCATTCGAGCCATATTCGTCGACCGCATCAAGCATGCATATGACAGGAATCCAGAGTTGGCTAACCTCATGGTGGACGCTGAGGTAAAAGCGTTTGAGTTAAAATGTTTATTTCTAAAAAAGTTAAATCAATTCTGTGTGTTTACATTGTTGATAAGTATCTACATATTAGTAGGTCGTTGCTTGCTTAGTCTTAAAGCAGATAAAGCAGTTTACATAAGCAATGCTTAAACCCACTTTATTGTATGGCGTCTTACAGCCTTAGTGCTTTAGTTACTCAAGGTTGTACGAGCAGGCTTCATGGGCCACTTACGCCTAGCTTTATGCCTGACTCACTGATACGATAGGGCTCACAATCGTTATTTAGGGAGTGTTTGGCTTTGTGTTTTTTTTAACGGCAATTAAATAAAAGAAAGAACCTCTAGCAAGATGCTAGGAAGAAGCATACAAAGTTACGGATAAAGCGTTACAAGGGTTAAAAGACCACTCTATCCAATTTAAATAAGATTTTTGTCCTACTAGAATACCAATTAAAAGATAAGGACTTGATATCGTTGATGATTAGATCTTTGTTGGGACGCTTGATGGCAAAGGTTGCTTCGTTTCTGAACCGCCACAGTACCCACATGGTGGTTTGGCTTTGTGTTTTAATAGTAAGTTACTAGAATAGGCCACAGTCGTTACTTAAGGGTGTTTGACTTTGTGTTATAGTAGTGGTTATGCGATATGGAATAATTAGGACAAGACGGTTACTGTTGTGGAACTCATAGTGGTTTGTGTTTTAATAGTATTTTTTCATATTATTGATTATAGAAGAGTATACAGTAGCAGTATACTAGAAAGGTCACCATTTACGGGGTTAGTTTATTATAACATGGTTTTGATTATGGGCGTGGGTTTGGTTTTTCAGCTACACGTTCAGACTATGAAACAAATTTCTTATGGCCTCTGGTATGTGTTTAAATACACATATCTTTGACCTTTAAAAACGTGCTTAAAAGACTAAAAACATACCAGAAATACATTGTATTTGTGTGTTTTGCATTTATATTGTGCAGGTAACGGATATGTAAGAAAAGGAAAAAAAACGAAGCCAAAACGACAAAATCGAGCACGGGAATGGAAAGAGCGCAAAAAGTCAAAGTCAACCAAAAAGTCAACCTCGAAAAGTCAAAGTCAAAACCAAAGCCGATATCAAATATTTAATGGGCCAACCCGCACCCATATAATGGGCCGGGTCAGCCCATTAAATACATTAGAGACTATGGGCTTAAAAGCCCTTAGCCAAAATAACCTATAACTTATCCGGCCCAAAAACCAATCCATAAGCCCAAACCCACTTAACAGCCCACACCATTAACAAATAGGGCTGTTAAGTTTATTTCACCACAGGTCCTTAAAGGACCATCCATGCAATAATAACATACAACCTTAGGGACTAAAATTGCCAACTTTCTTATACCATTGACACCACAGGACCATCCATGAGATACCACCATACAAGTTGAGGGGCCATTTCTGTCAAAACTACAAACCTTTACCATGTTATCACAAAAACAGTAATTCAAAAAAACGACCATTTTGGCGCCAAATTGCCATAGCAGGGTCTTCAACCTCTGGCCCCTGCAACCACAGACAAAAACATCACCATCCCAAAAACCCCACATCACATGGACCAATATCCATGTTGGCAATCCTCTAAACTCCCATTCGTCCAAGAATGAATACAAGGATTTGATGGCTGAGATCAAAGAGCTTGGTGAGCACTCAAAATGAAGGGCTATGATGACTTGGAGACTTGACTCACACAAGAAACCCACCCTCGTTTCTCCTCAGACAAAAAACACACATGAAGACCCCAAGACTCTTAGAATTTAGTATAAAAGGACCCCTTTGTAAGCCTAAGGGCATCTAGTTTTTACCAGCTTATCTTAGTTTAAATTTAGATTATTGTACTTTTTATTCAAGTCTTGTAATGTTTTTAAAAGTTAATGAAATTTGAGGTTTATATGTTTTAAAAGTTCTGTGTTTTTAAGTTATTATTCCATTGATATTAAAAGTGTTTTATAAGCTCTTTATAAGCTCTTATTTACTCTTATAGGCTGTTTACTTAAGTTTTACAAGCTCTTTCCATAGTTTGTAAGGTTTAAGTCCCTTTTTACCAAAATTTACCCAAAAAGCTCATTTGGAAGATAAGCTAGAAAAGGAAGGGCTTATGGGTTTTACTAGCTTGTCCTTGACAAGCTAGAGCTTGTAGATCAACTTATTATAAGCACTTTTTGCCCTATTTAGAGCAAGGGCTTTGTAAGTCTTTACTTTTCTCATTTTTAGCTTAAAACTGCTTATTGCTTATTTATTGCTTAATTACTGTTTTAAACTGCTTATTTATGCTTTTTATGGTCTTTAGTTGATAGTTAGTGCTTACTTGTTGCTTATATCTCATTAGTTTAAGTTTTTCATTAAAACTGCCTAGTTTAGCATTTTATAGCTTTTTACTCTAGCTTATTGTTTACTGCTTATTTGTGGTTGTTAATTGCTCATCATACCTTAATATACTTATCTAATAATCTATTTTCACTTTTTAAAGGATTTCCTAACCTATTTTAGCTTTAAAAATGATCTTTCATGTTTAAAAGGGTGTTTGGCATAAGGTGCAAAATGGGTCAAATTTGTGGTTTTATTGGTTTGGGTCACTAAGCTAATTTTGACAAGCTCTTTTAAGTAGTGTTAATCTGTTTTTATAAGTTTTTCAAGTTTTAAATTTATTTTTAAGGTTTTAAGTTTGCAAGGTTTGAATCTATGGTTTCTTAGTTTCAACTTTCAGCTTATTTGATTAAAGTTAGAACCATAGCTTTTAGATGTTGTTTTCATGTTTGTTATAGATGAGTTATGCAGTAGTATAAGTCTAAATAGGTTTGCTTTGGAGTCTTTGTCAAAAATCTGTCAAGTCATTTTAACTCGTAAAAAAGCCCACTTTTCCAATGCAAATTTAGGTAAGTTAAAATAGTTTTTAGCTTTTGAAAGTTCTTGCATAAGTAGTATGTTGCTCATATTTGATATGTTTTAGCTTATTTTTTGTTTTGAAGTTCTTTAACTAGCTTATTTATAGGGTTGCAAAAGCAAATTTCTTTTTTAAGAAAAACCAAAAATAGTGCAATCTGAGTGTAGCCAGCTTTTTCACAAGACTTTTTCATGGCTCATTTGATTTTTAAAATGTTTTCTCTTTGCTGCTTATTGTAGCTTGTTGGACAAGCTTTTCAGTGGTATAAGCCACTTAGCCATAAGGATCCACTAACTAGCTTAAAAATAAGCTAGAAAGTGCCTTCTTGGCTGTTTGGCTAACTGTTTTGGCCATTTTGCTTATTTGCATTTTAAGGCTTTTCTGCTTGATTTCTTTGCTTAATTTTGTTCATAATTGCTTATTAGGTGTAGTATAGTATCTATCTTAGCTTATTTGCTTTTAGTTTGTGCTTATTAGTTCTAAAAAAGCATAATAGTTTAGCCATTTAGTCTTTTAGTTTAGTTAAGCATTCTGCCATCCATTAGAGCTTATTTCTGAGCTTATTTGAGTGTTTTAAAAATAATTCCTTTACAAAAGTTGCTTAAAATTTGCTTATCTAAAAAGTTGTAAAAAAAATTTAGCAAATAAAAATATGTTGGGAGTTGAGGGAAATCAGGGGTGAGCAAGGCTCGAACCCCTGACCTCAACCTCACCTCAACCAACATATTTAACACACACCACACAACCACTAGCGCCCTTGGGTCTTTTCCGTTATGACTTGCACCTATTATTCTTTTAACCTCTTTTTGGCCTTTTAAGCTAACAGCCGTTTTAGCTTATTAACAGCTTATTTGGATAAGCTGTTTCAACCCTTTTATTTTTCTTAGATTTAGCACTGTCCAAGCTACTTTTTGTAATTTTTTCAGAATTTTTATAAATAGTTTAGTATTTTTAATATTTAATTTAGATAAAAACAGTTTTTAATTCATAATAAATTAAATAAAAGTCAAAAAAATATAATTCTTTTTTTTAAAAATTTTCTTTTATCATTTAGGATTGTTAAAAATTAAATTTGCTTTCGTAGGGTTAAATTTGTAGAATTTGGTTTTTTTAATTAAAAGAACGAGATTTGCGTCCCGTTATTATTTTTCCCTTTGGTTTTTACTTTAATTGCTTTTGTTTTTGGTTTACTTTTCTTTGGTTCTGATGACTTTAAAATTAGTTTAAGCATTTTAGTTTAAGAAATTTGCATTTTGAGTTGTTTTAGAGTTTTAATTTGTCATTTTTAGTTAAATAGTTAGTGAATTCTAGTTATTAATTAGTTTTAATTTGTTTTAAATGTTGTTAGATTTTTAAGTTGCCTTTATTTCTAGTTTAGCGTGCCTTTATATGCTTTCCCTTTGCGTTATTAGATTTAGAATCTAAAATCCAAAATATAGAATATTCAAGCACGCGATCACGAAACGAAACAAGATTTTTAATTCACGCTTCGTTGGGAAAACGACTCGGGAACGATTTAAACTTTATCCTTTCTTAAGGGTAATTTTCTAATCAATACTTTTCGGAAATATATCTTATTAGTAATTAGCTTATTGCTCTTTCACAAGAGCGATTTGCCCTAAGGGTATCTATCGATTTGATCTTACCTGCATTTCCTTTATCTTCACGTAATCCCATTTTGCCACCAAAAATATGTGATTTTATGCCAAAATTAAAAAAAAATTAAAAATTAAATAAGTGTTTTGACACGAAATTTTGACTTTCCAATGGTGAGAATAAGAATAAATTTTGACTTGATCGAGCATGTTGCGCTCTAGCTTGCCCCTTAACCTATATAAATTAAAGCTTTTGCTAGTCTTTTATACAAGAAGCTTTAAAACGTGAATTCTAGCTTGAAAAAGCCAAGAGTTTGCAGGTTTCCGTAATAGACTTTGAATATGCAAAGCTTGATTTGATTAGACTAAGCATTCGCGGATCTTTTTATTAAAGATTTTAAATTTGCGAAGAACGAAAAATGATAGAGTTTAATATAAGTTAGATGCTAAGCGTGGAGTAGTTGGATCTCTTTAGAGCTCATAGAGGTTAATTGTGGCTTTTTGCTCCCATCAGCTTAATAAACGTTATATAATTGTTAAATAAATAAAGTTACTTTGGTTTTTGCGATTCTTAGTTTAGATCCCTTCGTAGAGATTCCTTCTGGTGAAAGTAAGGTACACACCGAGGTTTTGTTAGTGTTGTGAGGAAATAGGCTATCAATTCCTAACAACTCGCTACCGTTGTCTAGGTAGTTAAAATACCACATGACTTGAAATTTGGCTATAATAATAATAATAATGTAATAAACCGAAGCCGAAATAAGACCACTGGATCATGGTCGGTTCGCGCCCCTGCCGATGTGGCAGTCTTCAAAAGAAGGCCCATAATAATAATAATAAATCCGAGACTGATAAAAGTTTACTGGACCATGGTTGGCTAGCATACCGATGTGGCAGTTTTCAAAAAGGTCGAGGATCTCCTGGTCGAAATAAGACTCCTGGACCATGGTCGGCTCGCATACTGATGTGGCAGTTGTTTAAAGTACCGGGGGGATAATAATGTAGAAATAATAATAAGAATAAGAATAAAGCCAAATTTCGACTTCGGGGATATCTAAATAAAGCCTCCGTCTCTAGACTCGTAATTGAGTTATTTCGGATGAAATAAAAAGGATAACCCCTAAATCATGCGAAATTAGAACCTTAATGTGGACCTTATTCTCACCATATCGTATCTTTAGGAAAGGATTTCAAACTAATTATGGTCTAAACCGGGTTTACTTTATATGAATAAGGATATACTTTATTTGTCACCAATAATAAAAATAAAATTCTTAGAGGATTTAGGAATAAAGGAGCGGAAAGTAGCTTTGCGTACACAATTTGCATTTATGAGTAGTGTTAGCATCTTAACTTATATTTAATAATGATTTCGTTTTTAAGCTTGGTTTGGGGCGGGTGAAAAATCAAGGACGATGAATTTATCCTTAAGGACACTATTTAAAAGTGTTTCTTGTTTCATGATCCTAAAAGTTATGATTAAATAATGAAAGTCAAACATGTTGCAGTTTTCCTTTAAAAAAATAAAAAATAAAAATAATAATGATAATAAATGTATGCATATATATAAAAATGGTAAAACATGGCGTTTTAAACTAGTGATTTCTTAATCCC
>BQNB010130894.1:0-12701 GCA_026074375.1 Tanacetum coccineum
ACAAGAGCTTAATGACAAAAGCAATCTCATTGATCTCACGAAGGAGTGTCACAATGAACTCACTTCGAGGGAGATTGTTAACCTCAAAATATTAAGTTGAACAAGGAAGTTCGTTCATTAAGAATATTACGTCTCAGTCATTTACTTATGTAACATTGTAATAGGCTAGAAAAGAAACCGAGCTCATTTAGTAAGCTAATATTAGATGTATTGCGGGTTTAAACCCAAGCAAATCCCGAGCCCGTCCGTGTCAAAGCCCTACACGTCCAATGTAAGTGTATGGGTATATAAACCCTTTTTCCACCATGGAAAAGGGTGTTAGTTGTTTATTCTCTTACAAGCTAATATTACATCCTTCCATTTTTCTCTCTCTTGTTTCTCTCTCTAAACATCTTCTTATCTTCTTTCTTATTTTCTTGTTCAATCCATGTCCTAAATAATGAAGTGAAGGTGATTACGAGGTTCCGACAATTGGTATCAAGAGCCTCGGGTGGATAGTGGTTTATTTTGTGGTAATAAGCTAAAAATACAAAAAAAATCGTGGCTTATTTTGATATATAAGCTCACGGCCAATTTTTTTTTGGGCTTATTTGGTTTGCTTAGCTTATCTCATCCTTATTCTACTTGTTCTTGTTCATCATCTTCTATTGTTGCCATTTCATTTGTTGTTTTTTTGTTTTGTTCAAAAATGTTGAAAAAACAAGAATTGTGGCTTTGTTTGTGGATAGATTTGAAAAAGACGTGTACATTTGTGTTTAGAACAAGATCAAGTAGCTTATCTTGAAGTCCTACAACTTAATTCATCAACTTATTGTATTTTTTAGGCTTTTTAGAAAGTTTTTGAAAATTTTTCATACTAGAGAGTTATCTTGTGTTCTTGGTAGAGAGTTGTGTATTTGCTATAATCCAAACAGGTACAACAGGTATGAAAGCGACTCGTGTACTTGCTCGATAGTGACCTTTTTAGCATCATTCATTTTCAGAGAGTTATCGAAGTAGAGAGTTATCAAATCAGAGAGTTATTAAAGCAGAGAGTTATCAAAGCAGAGAGTTATCAGATAGCGAGTTCTCAGAAGTAGAGAGTTAAGGCAGCGAGTAAGGTACTGTAGCAGAGAGTTAAGGCAACGAGTTAAGGTACAATAGCAGAGAGTTAAGGCAGTGAGTTAAGGTACTATAGCAGAGAGTTAAGGCAGCGAGTTAAGGTACTGTAGCAGAGAGTTAAGGCAGCGAGTTAAGGTACTATTCCAGCGAGTTACAGGTACATTGAAGAAATTTTCCAAGGTCAAAGTCAAACGTTATGCTGCCCAAATTTTCTCAAAGTAGCAAGTTGACAGAGCTTCATCTAGCGACTTGTCATTCATTTTAGCAAGTTGTATTAGCGAGTTGTGACAGGGACAAATTGAAGACCTTATCTAAGCTAATTACTAAACGTTACTCTGCCGATTTTAAAACTCGTTAGCAATTTGTCATAATTCCCTAGAGACTTCACCATTTCCATAGAGGTTTGCCGCTTCAGACTTTGACAAACTCGAACCACAATCATCAACAAGGATTTAAAAGACAATTACTTCACAACAAACAAACCTTAATCTCAATCAATTTACATTCACGGTTTTCTATTGATTTTGTAAAATCCCGCGAAAGACTCAATTCTTTTTCTCGGTTTTAATCATAGACTTGTAAAATCCCGTGGACGTTAATTGTATTCATTTTACCACAACTTCAAACACAACACATCTACTTAAGATCCTTCAATCATTTTCACTTCATAATTCAACAATCATTCATCATGACAACTCCAATTGTAACTTCCACAACTGACAGTTAAATGCATAATAACATCATGGCAGCTGGTTCAAGGGACCGTCCACCAATGCTTGCAATAGAATGATATGCACAATGGTGATCAAGGTTCTTAAGATACATTGATACAAGACCAAATGGTGATACCTTGAGGAAATGCATTCTCGAAGGTCCTTACACTCCTACTACTGTCATAATTTCAGCTGTACCTGCAACGGATAATTCTCCAGCAGTTCCTGAACGAACAATAGTTGAGATTGTTTTGAATATGTCTCCTAAAAACAAAGATCATTTTGAATCAGAAAAGGAAGCGATTCATTTGATATTGACTGGAATTAGAGATGAAATATACTCAACTGTTGATGCATTGATGCATTCAACGACAGCTGCATGAAATGTGGGAAGCTATCGAAAAGTGCTTCAACAAGGTGAATCACCAACATCAAGATGGCAAGACAAACTTGATTATTGGAGTTTGGACAATTCACCTCACACATATGGTGAGAACACAATTGGTAGTCATATTACACAATGGTTTTTTACAAAGCTGATGAATGAAAATGAAAGAAACAATTTGACAGTTGAGCTCACGATGCAAGTCATGCACCTCTATTTATAGTTCATCCACATAAGTGCAATCTAATTGTTGTTGAAGCTGGTCTTATTTTTTATTGTTGATATAGGGGGCAAAATTCACAAAACCATGAAAAGATACAGATGCGAGAGGTGTTTGCCAAAAGATTGAAACTGATTTTTTAAAAGATGACCAGGAGCGTATGATAACACATACAGAAAGACTACCCAAGTTCTGAAATCTTAAAACTTACTTGAGGACAACTTAAAGATCGTTCAAGGTGCTACTCGAAGTTTTTGGATTTGCTTCAAGGCTGACATCCCGCTATCTAGATGTTTAGGTAAAATGAACAACGTCTTATGGTCTTGTCCGACAATTTTTAGTTTTTTTCAATTAGGAATAAGATCTTGTTATATGGAGTAAGAACTTGTATAAGTGACTATTATTAATGGTTTAAGCTTAATGAAATATATTGTTTGTTAAATAATATTGTTTCATGTTTTGAATAATAAAGTATTTGATACATATTAAGAATTTAGCGCATTTTACGGGCGTTTGCAATTTCAATTTGATCTTTTCACGTTTAATTTTGAACTTTACACGAAACACTTACCGCATATCGCATATCGTTAATTATCTGCCGCTAGGAATTTCCGTCGCTATGCGCGGGTACTCACCTAGTATCATAAAGTTATAACTCAACCGATCGGGGACTTAAATTTCTATATTCTTCCTACCGTCGATCAAACTTGATTTCTTAAATTAAAATCAATGTCAAATTAGTTCAATTCTCTTATCGATCTCTCTTTGATTTATCTGACACACAGTTAAAAATATTAATTATGATTAATCATTTTTTTTAATTTTATTTCGGGTTTTGTTGGAAGGGCCTCTTTGATTCCAAAGGTATGATTAATATTGTATTTGTTGTTTCTTAATTTGTGTTACTTTTTTGTGATTGTGGTTTTTGAGTTTAAATTTAATTAGTTTTTCTTGTGTAATCTTGATAATGCTACTGATTTAATGACACGAATTAAGGGGATTAGTTATTGCATGATGACTAAGATACTCGATGACAGAATTGAACAAGATGATTGAGCTTTGTAATCAAGATGCTTTGAAAAAGGTATCACACAAACACTTGCATAGGTGAAAAATGTCACAAATGTTAATGTGACACCCTAGGCAAATCCCACATCAGCTGTGGCCTGGAGAGATGTTGGGTTCATAAGATAACATTCGCCTTACAATGACACAATGCGTTTTGTGGTATACTGCGAGTGGGGTTCCTACGAACTGGCAGTTAAGCATGCTCATGTGAAAGTAGTACTAGCTTAGGTGACCTGCCGGGAAGTCTTCACATGAGGGCCACAACGGACAATATTGTTGTGGTCTGCGTAAGGCGAGGTGTTACAAGTCGTATCAGAGCCACTCTTGAGCCGTTCAGGATGGTGGGGCAAACCTCATCGAGGACGATGAGTCTCTAAGGGGGGTGATTGTGACACCCTAGGCAAATCCCACATCGGCTGTGGCCTGGAGAGATGCTGGGTTCATAAGATAACATTCGACTTACATGACACAATGCATTTTATGGTCTACTAAGAGTGGGGTTCCTAGGAACCGGCAGTTAAGCGTGCTCATATGAAAGTAGTACTCGCTTGGGTGACCTGCCGGGAAGTCTTCACATGAGGGCCACAAAGCAAAGCCGTGAGCCTGCGGGTAAAGCGGACAATATTGTGGTCTGCATAAGACGAGGTGTTACAGTTAAGGTGTTTAATAGGAACCTTTTATGCAAACGTTATTAGTGTTAATTAATTTTTTTTATTTAGCTTACTACTTTAATGTCCATGGATGTGAATTACTTAAATAAACATGCAAAGCTAACATAAAGTATAAGAAGCTAAATTCTAAATTATATCTTTGTCTGTGATTATGTATAAATTTTTTGTTGATGATAATTATCAACCAAATGTGTACTAGACACTAGAGTAGGATACTCTGGGTACGGCATAATTGTGTAGATTATCGTGGATAACGGTATGGTCATTTAGTAACTTGCTTTTCCGCAGGCGGAAACATTCTATCGATAGATAATAAAATCATGAATGTAGACTCGGGATCAGAAAGTTTTATAAAAACTAAAGTTCCATATATAATTTGAATTCCGGAATTCTTTTTTTTAATGATAATAAAACATTTCGGTTTCATGAGAGCAAAGCCTAAGCGGCTGGCATTCTCAACTGCCCAAGCAATAGCTTCAGCAATGCATCAATGAGAATAATGAGTTAGAAGTTTAAGTAGAAGGTTTTAATGTTTTGTTTGAATTGTGTCTATGCGTATTTCAAGATTACTCCCCCTCATGGAGAGCCATAAGGGGTATTTATACAAGAAACAAAAAGCTAACTATTCCTAGTTAACATAAATGACCCCTGCGTGGTACGCAGTGTCCAAAACTAGTCCAATTCACGTGTAAGACGCCAGCTTCACTAAAAGTGAGGCTAACAATCTCCCTCCAAGATGGCGTCACACGTGAATTGGTTACAATGTTCCCTACAAGCAAAATAAAGAAAAATGATAAGAATGAAGTCCAATATTCCTTGAGAATATCTTTGACGATCTACTTGAATACTCCAGCTTTATTTCTTCAGCTTGTAGACGAACGAAATGCTGAGGATGACATAGAAGTTTTCTCTACCGAACCCGGTTTTGATTGGATTTTTGCTCATAACTTCCTGACATGACTTTAAATACTTTCTTCATACGCTTCTGGTCATGACGAAGTTTCTGAATTAGCTGCATGTCTTGAGAAAGCTTCATTTTCTTGCACTTCTGGTCATGTCAAAGTTCATCAGAATCTGCATCTCATTTGTCATCCTTGAAGTTCTCTTATCTGTTTTAGCTTTGATATGAATTATGCTCCAAACTTCTTCAGCTCCCTCCCAAGCAGACACCCCTTAGACTGATAAGAATTAATACACCGATCTTAAGGGAGGGATGATATCATCAACATCGTCTCACTTAGGAAGCATCCCAGTCTTGATTGAATTCCGCCCAAAGTACACATTTTATCCCTTTACTGAAGTCGAAACCGTGACACCAAAGTAACAAGTTGAAGCACTAATCATCTCTGCAGACTAACCTTCGGCATATTTTATAAAGCCCGATCAAGTGAACTTGTTGTGCATCCTTGATGTGTACATTTCTCCTTCCAGGAAAGTGCAGATATGAATTGCTACACCAAACTCAATTAAGTCCCGAGTGTACGCAATTTGTCCCTCTATGTAGTCAAAAAGGTAACATCAAAGTCAACTAAGTCCCGAATGTACCAAATTAAATTGTTTCACCAAAGTCAACTAAGTCCCGAGTGAAAGTAATTTATCCCACTACGTAGTCAAAACTGTAACATCAAAATGGTAAGATAAAAAAATCAACTAAGTACCGGATGTACACATTTCTCCCTCCAGGATGATGACTAACTGAGGAATCATCCTACACATGTGATTGCATAAGCAATGCTCTGTGAGAAGATGTCGGTACTCTCTTTACAATTCTCTCTTGATCAACCCAAACTAAATCCCCTTATCTATTCTGTAGGCTAATACTGATGACCACTGATGGAGACAACCCGATGAAACGAACCCGAGAATGAAGCAAAATCCTTGACTTGTGGCTTAATCTTGTACTATTCGCGTGATGAAGAACGGTGCAGAGGCGAATCTCTAAGTACCATATACTCACCCAAAAGTATATAAAAAATACAACACCTCTTGAAAAACTCCTCAACTACGTGAGACACTGAGTACTACAATGTAACTCCTTAAAGTGATAGCTATAACCCGTGAGTACTACAATGTAACTCCTTACATCGAGTATAACTAGATACATCAAGTCTTCATCACAAACCGTATATGCCCGAACAAGTCATCTTCGTTGTGGAGAAAGAGAAGTAATCGAAGACAAAATAAGTACACTCCCCGAGAAATTCTACTACAATCCCAAATAAGTAACATCGGACAAAATCTCCGTAGTCATTAAAATTCAATACTAGCCATTATGAATGAAGGTGAATTTTGATAAGGATCGTTTTAGTGTAATGTATTGTGTTTGTTGTGTTGTTGTTCGTGATTTTTGATGTGTCATGATTGTTAACGGATATCGGCTCAAACATATACCATAAACACGGCCCGTCCGAATAATAAAACCCGATCTCATAAACATTACCCGTCATATTCTTGTTTTACGACCCGGCACAATCCGATAACACAAATATTACTTAACAGCCCATTATACTTAACCCACATTTTATAAAAATTGGCTGAATTTTGATAAGGATCTTTTTGTTTGAACCTAGTCTAACTTTTAACAAAGATAGTGCTCGGCCCAATGATTGGGTTAGCATATCCGGCCCATCTTTATTTTTGTAATCCAAATCCATCATAATCTTATAAACTTCACCTCCTTTTAATTAGGGTACCATAACCCTACTTAGATAAACCACACGCCCCCTTTTTGAGTTTCTCTCCATCTGCTCCCAAAATAAGAAGAAGATCAAACAGATCTATCATCTTCTTGAAATGATAATTAACTACGCCTCTCACAAATAAATCACAACACATATATACTCCTTCCAATCATAAAAGCCAAAACCACAGATTATTATTCTTGTTTACTTTCGAACAAAAACAAACGAGTACCCTTTTCAAAGCAAGCAAGCTAAGATCTTTTCTTGTTTTGATTTGAAGACCATTGAGACGGTTATGGCATCAAGATCTTTATAAGAAGGTCTCAGGTAGGTTGTAATTCGATTGCATGTTTTGTTTTTGGTTCGATTTTAGAAGATCGATGATGGATTTATGTTTATTGGACCTTTAAAAGGTTGTTTACTCTTGAAGTAAAAACACAATCTGAGTTCTTTTATTCTTTTACTTGTTTCGAGACATGTTGGGAGAGGAGATGAGATAGGTTATTTGTGACGAAGGGAAAGGTAGTGATAGTGGATTTTATGGATTTTGGTTGATGTAATAATTATGTGACAAGGCAGTTGTTGATGTTGTTATAATAAATTTATGATGTTGTGATTGAGTCTGTCTTCTTTTCGTTTACTTGTTGAACTTTGACTCGTCCGGTTGCCATGTATTGAACTCGATCGGCTCTTGTTATTTTTGACTAGTTCGGTTGTAGTTGAGAATCAACTCGTTCGGTTCCTCTTTGTTGAAAAACTGGTTCGATTCTTGCTGAGTAAACTAGTTCGGTCATCAAGTGTGTGGCTCGTTCGGTCTTCAAAGAAACAACTAGATCGGTGGACTTAAATATCAACTGGTTCGGTTGCCTTCATTTTTTGAGACTCGTTCGGTCCAACTCAAGATACTCGTTCGGTCCTCATGGGTAAACACTCGTTCGGTTCCACTTGGTTTAGACTGGTTCGGTTGTGTACCATCGTCCTTGTTGCTTTTGTCTTGTCTTCTACCGAACCAGCAAAAAAAAAACTGTATGGACAACAAGGCGTGTGGATCTTATCTTTTGCTCAAAATGTGGACCATAAATATATTAAGTTGTTGGAGAACAAATGGACCATAAAAATAGAAAAACAAAAACTCTGTTAAAAACAGATTTATAATAATAGAAAAAATAGATTCGAGCACTGTTTGACACAAAAAAACAACAACATAATAAGCTCAAAATAAGCTTAAAATCACGACACCCAACAAACACAAATACATAACACCCCCGGTTAGCTCTTGATATCAATTGATAAGGATTAAAAACAACTTTTCGGGAGGTCTTGGTTGATCAAAATAAACTAGATGGATCATTGTGTAGTTTTAGTGAGAGAAAGTAGAGAGCGGGGATGAACAATAAAAGATGAAAGATTAGATTGAAAGGAAAAATGAAAAAGAACAAATGAACATCCACCCCCTCATGGAGAGCCATGAGGGGTATTTATACAAGAAACAAAAAGTTAACTATTCCTAGTTAACATAAATGACCGCTGCGTGGTACGCAGTGTCCAAAACTAGTCCAATTCACGTGTAAGACGTCAGTTTCACTAAAAGTGAGGCTAACATTTCTAGAGAGAAAAACACATGAGAGGTTTTCTAAAGAGAGAAACAAGTATGTTTAAATGGAAAATGAATAATGACTAGATTACCTCTTCCAAAGTTGGAAGATGCATATATAGTTCTTACAATATATCGGGTATTAGTACCCGGTTAATTACCGAAAGTCATACGTTAAACTATTAACTACGAGCTATTAATAAACAGATAAATATACTAGGTTACCAAGTCTTTTTCTAACATCGAACACATTAGTTATTGTGGCGGCATTATCAAGCACATTTTTACCTTTTAATTTCCTTAATTCATTTTGTAATGGTGTTGTCACAAAAACCTTTTCTTGAATTTGTCCTTTTAAATCTGCATTTTCCATAGACTTAGAGTTCAATTGAGCAATCAAAGAGTCACAGTGTTCTTTAGAAAGAGCACATGTCTTTTTAATCGAATCAAATTAATCTTCATAAATCTTCTTCAAATGCTCAATTTCTTTATGCAAAAGCTCGTTTTTAGAAAGTAATTTGGCCACACTATGCTCCAATTCAATGTTTATAGTTTCAATCTAATCCAAATCTTGTTTGACTTTCTCTTCCTTGTCATTTTCTCTTATAGATTTAATATGTTCCTTCAACTTACAAATTGTAGTGTCTTTAGTTTGTAGTTGAGCTTTCAAATCGTTATTTTTAAAATATTCTAGAATTTGAAGAGCATTTTGATTATCACTGTATGTATCCTTTTAAAAAATTTCTTGATTGAGTTGCATTGTTAACTCAAGAGAAATGCAATGTTTTTTAAGTTGTGAGTAACTTTTCTAAAGATCATTATACGCATTTTGTTTGTTCAAAAGCTCAGCATCAAGATCCAAACACTTAACACAAAATTTACTACTATGCATTTCCACATTCAAAGAATCATCAAAAAAAGTAGTAGAATTCATCACACATATCATAACATCTTGAGACATGATTTTGTGTAAGAGTCGATCGTTTTCAAGAAAAAGTTCTTTCTTATGAATTTCAAAACACAGTTTGTCCAGAGAACACTATTGAACAGCAGCTTCCATCTGGTTAAAAACTTTTTGTACTTCCGTTACCTCATTTAAAAGATCTTTATCAAAAACATTGAATATGTCTTTTAAGGTCTTTAAGAATGGAATTATTTCATTTAGAAAAACAACTTTAGTGTGTTCAAACTCCCATTCTCCTTCTGTTATAGCATCAAGTGCAATTCGCTTTTTCACCACGGTGTCAAATTGGCCAAGATGGTATTTAAGCCTTTTAAGGCTTGTATTAACCAGGCTTACCTTAGGAAGTTCCTTAGGAGCCTCAATTTTAACAGGTGACGAAGCAGATTCATCAGTATTAGGGTGTGAAGTTTGTAACCAGAAAGCTTGTTCATCAAACAATTCTTGTTGTGGAACAAAACGTTTACCAAAATCTTCAGATAATCGATTTAACTCAACATAATTAATTGGAGTAGTATTAACTTTCTTTTCTTTTAACATTGGGTCGTTTTGTTTTGCAAGCATTTTGGATTGACTTACTTCTTCCAAAATCAATTTCTCTTCATCATCAATCACAAGACTAGAAGCATGTTGACTAGATATAACACTACCATCATACAAGGTTGGATTAATCTGCTGAGCTTTCTTGAGATAAAACAGATTTTGATAACCAAGAGCTTATTTATGAGTGTCATCATAAAAAACTTATGGCTTTGTTAACATGTGCACTGTTTGAGCAGATTGACCCATTTTATAAACAATATTATCCAGTTCCTTAATCTTCTTTTCTAAATCAATTTCTTTATCCATATATTTACTTTTAATTTCTTTGGATTCATTTTTGAAAACAGTAAATGTTTACAATAAAGATTCCTTTTCTTTGATTTGATTAGAACGATTTTGTTCAAGTGAATCAATTTGCTGCTTAAGTGCAAGCTTTTTCTTAATCATATCATCCATTTGAGAATCAATCATTTTTTCACGTGTGCTTAAATCAATATTAAGACGTTGTTCAAAAGTTTTGACTCGTTCTTTATATCTCTCAAGCTCAGCGGTTAAAGATTCGTTATTCTTTTCTTGATTAGCCTTTTCCTAATTATTTACATGATTAATCATTTGTTCTGACATTTTTTTCAATCAGAGATAAAATCATTGAATCTTGTTGTATATACAAATTAGTATCTTGAACAGCTGCCTGTTGTGTTTCTTGCAAATATTGAGAGTACATAATGATATTGCTATCACTCGTTATCCTATTATTTGTAAAATCAACAATTAGTGTTTGTTCAAAACCCTGCATTGCACGTACACTTTGATTATCCATATCAGTATGATAGGGTTCAAAATGAGGTACCTCTGAAATAACGTCAAAACCATAGTTGGAAAGATTGGCCATCAAAACTACATTTGCATTTGAGACATCATCACAATCAAAATCATAAGCATCAAGATCCTCAGTCTGGAAAGCAACGGTGTTTGGAATGGTTGTCTGAGTAGCTTGACCATCTGGAATGCTTAGATCTGCAAGAAATGCTAGTTGCTCTTCATTTAAAATTTGATCGGATTCCTGTGCTTCAGCCAACATTGCCTTTTCCTTAAACCATGCAACGTTCCTAGGCCTTTTAGGCTGAGTGCATTGCCTAGCCATGTGTCCTTCACCTTGACAATTATAACATTTAACCACCCTTGCTTGCCCCTCTACATTATTTCTGCCGAAACTAGTAGTATTACCCTTATAGCCAGTACCAGCATAACTTTGTCCTTGCCTCCCTTGAACTTGTTGCACAGTAACTTTACCATCTTGTATGGTGGCCTGGTTTCGCGGATTAGAGGAAGTTCTAAGTTGATTGTTGGTTGAAGGGAACCTTGAAGAAGTTATAGCTGTCAGGAAAGCCATTGCCTTATTGAGACAGGCAATTAGATCATATCTTTGATTAAACACAAGAACAGCAAGACCTGAGTCCATTTAAGGGAACTCAGTCATTGGTTGTTTTGAAGATTTAGGTGAGTTGTAAGCAATTGGTGGAACAGATAAGACTTGATGATCCATATGAGACTGGTATTGTTGTGATGGTGAAACGGATGAATGACTGATTTGTGGTTATGATACATGAGGTGGTGGATACATTGGTGAGTATGATTGAGGAGAGTGAACTTGTGGAATCATGGTATTTATTTGTTGAGGAAACTATGTGGAATTGTATTGAGAGTGATAGTTGTTAAGTTAAGACGGTGATTGATTGTATTTAGCAACAAATGCAAAAGGATCTTGGTATCATTCACGCATTAAGCGAGTTTCATTTGCATGTGCCTCATGTTGTTTGAGATATGAGTACAATTGATCATAGTTTGTAGTATGCACATCTCTAGCCAACAAATGCAAAAGGATCTTGGTAGACTGTTCAGAAACTTTGTATTCAGTTGGACTGGTCTCATTGACATGTTGATAACATTCATGTTATTGATTAGTTGAGCAAATCTCCAGTAGTACTGATACAGTGTTTCACCTTTCACAAATGAAAACTTATTAAACTCGTCGTACAATTTACATTCCTTTTCTTGTAATGACAATTTCGTGCCTTGTATAAGAAGCTTAACTCTGTCCCATATCTCTTTGGCAACTTTATAATGATTTACAATGGTAAAACATCCAGTGGAAGACCTTGAAGAGCGATGTTTATAGCTTTAAGATCATATTCATCTTGGAGTTTCTCTGCAACTGAAAATTCTTCATACTTCTTTATCCTAGTAGTGTCATCCTCTTCAACAACAGTAGGCCAAACAAGTGGACCATTTTGAACTGAGTTAAGAATCATTCTCCCGTTCTCCCGATTCTCTATGTATAGATCCATACGACTCCTCTACGAGTCATACAAGGATTTTTCCAACATGGGAGGATGGTTTTCGGCACTAGCAATGATCAAAAATTCTGCTAATGTTGTCATTTTGAATTGATTGATTAAATGAGAAAATATAACTTTTGATCATTCAGTGATTAGAGGTTATTGTGTTGAAGTGAGTTTTGTTTAAGTGATGAAGTAATGGAATTACACGGGATTTTACAATTCATGATAAAACCAGGAAAATAAGTTAATCTTTCACGAGATTTTACAAATCAAAGAAAAACCATATAATTCACCCAAGCAAATGGTATAATTCACCCGAGCAAAGTGTACACTGTTGGGAATTAAAAGTCTTATTAATACTGTTAAATATTAATGCTACTAGTCAATGATAAAAGAGAAGTTTCAACTAAAGACATTAATGT
>BQNB010130895.1:0-18864 GCA_026074375.1 Tanacetum coccineum
AGTGTACGTTTCAGTTCGCTTACTCTTTATATAGAAGAGAAGTCTTCTATCATGGTTTTTAAAACCGTTGAACATAATTTTCAAAAAGAACTTTCAATGTCAAATTGTCTACAATATATAATTTGTGGTATCTTTCCATAAAAAGTGGTATTTGTTAAAATTGTGTGTTCAACACTCCCTTCCTCAATATATTTAACAACTGGTACAATATTTAATTTTTATAAGTGGTACAATTGGTAAAATGAATGCTCAACAATGTCATCGTACCAAGTGAATCAATTTCTGAGGGGGAACTTTTAAACCAAAAGCCTTTTAATGTGTTGGGTACATCTCATAAATGTCAATTTTATGTATCCAAACACATTTTGTGAAATTAAAATGTGGAACTTATAATGTCAATTAATAATATACATTGTTCACTAAGGCATCTCACTCCGTCGTCAACATATTTGTGGTGTCATATCATTTTTTCCTTGTAATGTCAAGTTTTAAAAATTAATGGTATCCCACATACTATGTTGAAGGGGAGCTATCATAAAATGAATTCATGCAATATCATGGTATAATTTTCTCCTCATAGAATTTTTTTATGTCATAAATTTTAATCAATTGGTATTTCAAATACTAAAAGATTTATTATTTTAAATAAGGGGAGAAAATATGATTAAAATGTGATATAGAAGAATGTGATCATTAAGACTCTAAGTGCAACTCTTTCCTTCATGTGCAAAACAATTTCAAATCTCGGTGCACATGTGTAGGGGGAGTATTTCAAAATGTCAGAAAAAGGTTTTTTTATGGTTTGATCTCTATACCCAACAACCGATTAATCTCACGACGTTGATGAAGTCATAAGGTGGTTAAGGTTAGGTATAAGTCCTATGATCAAACCCGAACTGGAGTGTTATCCCAAAACTTAACCCATATCACGCCAATAAGCCATACCAATAAGCAATAAGCTAGAAAAGAGATAAAGGAAAAATAGGAAATTAGAGAGAGAAAGTAGAGAGAGAAACAAGAGAGAAAGATTGGATTTGAGAGAAGTTTGGAGAGTTAAAAATGAAAGCAAATGCAACCAACACCCTCTCCATGTGTGGAGAGGGTTTATTTATACCCTTAGCCAACATATGGCGTGTGGGCTTTCTAAATGGGCCGGGCTTGGCTTAACTTGGGCTTTGAGCCCGAAACACGAACAATATTAGATTACAATCCAAGCCCGTTAATACCCGACTAGCCTATTACATTACAAGACTTTATTGAATTAATAAGACCGATAACATTCTTGTTTGACTTAATATAATTAAGGCTAACAATCTCCCCCAATGTTGAGGTCTTCTTTGATCTCCCCAACGTTGACGTTCTTAATGGAGGTTATCTTGATTTGACTTTATCTTCCCTAATGTTGAAGATATGACGTTTGAGCTTTGCCTTCTTTGGTCTTGTATTGGTCTTTTCTTGTTTGTAATAGCTTTGTTCATTCATGCTTTGTGATCTTGATCTTGAGCCTTTATCTTTTTACTTTGAGTTCTTGAGATCTTTAATCTTGCATCATCTCCTTGACTTGAATCATCTTGATTTGACTATCTTGATCAACTTGTGCTCTTGACCGACATACTCATACTTATTGCATTCTTGTTTGACTTATATGAACATAAGGCTAACAATCTCCCCAAAATGCAATTCTTGATTTAACTTTGAAGATCTTTGAGGAAGTTTAGGATCAACAATATTGATGCTAAATGATTGACTTTCAGAGCTCGAGTATGAGTATGTGGTAATGAATCCTACTTCGCTGGTACATGGTTGCAACACCGACGATTGAATCCGTATTTAAAAGGTTAGTGATAAACAACAGATATGGACGAAAGTGTCTTTGTCACTTCGTCGAATACGGTTGCAATAACCACGGTTCCCCGTTAATTAGTATAAATACTGCATGTGATCAGATAGAATTCATATGAATTAGGGTTTCGCAGCTGTACTAGCCGTTCTCATTACCGGAGCGTCTCAAAGCAGACAACACGGTAAGAATGAATCAAAAAGTTACTATCTTTCTGATTAAACCGTCAATTCATTTTACTGGAACAAGTTTGATTCACATAGAATCGCACCATCGTTTCTTTCCAGTTGACACAAGTTTGATTCATATAGAATCGCGCAAGTCACCTACCAAGAGCTTGTTTGATGTCAACTCAAGCAGGATTTTCATCTTCACTGTGAATACTTAAGTATCACTCGGATGTTCTGGCAAGATCTCAAGGATAATGCGTAGGACTCTTTGTTACAACTTGTGAACTTTATGGTGTTCAACAAGTGTATTTTGACATTGTGTCCTAATGAGATTTATAATTTGATCTCTTCTTGGCTCTAGACTCGATTTGTGCACTTTGGTTTTAGTAATCGGAGGCTGAAGCAGACTGCCACCTTTTCAATATCAACAATCTTGGAGTAAGATGTCAATAGATAACGTGTGTATCTCCATGACAAATGAGACAAGTTTCTTTTGAGAGAAACTCGAATGGCTATGAAGGGTTATACATTGCATCACTGGGTCCATGATGACTTTCTTCAATATCAACAATCATCATTATGATTTTGATAGATTCTGTATTGACCCGGTTTCTGCCTAAGTTATGTTTGGAGGGCTGCTTTGTTTTAACCCTTTATCAATATATTTCTTTTTCATTCTTCAACCCCTTCAATAATTACCAAGACGTCATTACTAACACCTTGTTATGATTGTTCCAGTGTTAGCTCAATCTTAGTCGGCATTCTTCCCTTATTCACATTCATCTCCAATCATACCTAAGGACTGCTATTTCTAACTATGGATTGTCCTTGGGTAGATTCATCCGATTCTGGTTGGATCATAGGACTTATACATAACCTTAACCACCTTATGACTTCATTAATGTCGTGAGATTAGTTGGTTGTTAGGTATAAGGATCGAACCATAAAAACCTTTTTCTGACATTTTGAAATACTCCCCCTACACATGTGCACCGAGATTCGAAATTGTTTTGCACATGAAGGAAAGAGTTACACTTAGAGACTTAAAGATCACATTCTTCTATATAACATTTTAAATAATAAAACATTTAGTATTTGAAATACCAATTGATTAAAATTTATGAAAAATTCCATGGGAAGAAAAATTATACCACGATATTGCATGAATTCATTTTTTAGATTGCTCCCCTTCAACAGTATATATGTAGGATACCAAGATTTATTAAAACATGAAACTGGAATGAAAAAATGATATGACACCACACAATGTTAAAGACGGAGTGAGTTGCCTTAGTGAACAATGTATATTATTAATTGACATTATAATTTCCACATTTTAATTTCACGAAATGTTTTTGGATACATAAAATTGACATTTATAAGATGTACCAAAAAATACATTAAAAGGCTTTTGTTTTAAAAGCTCCCCCTCAGAAATTGATTCACTTGTTACGATGACATTGTTGAGCATTCATTTTACCAATTGTACCACTTATAATTATAAAATATTGTACCAATTGTTAAATATATTGAGGAAGGGAGTGTTGAACATACAATTTTAACAAATACCACTTTTTATGAAAAGATACCACAAATTATATTGTAGACAATTTGACATTGAAAGTTCTTTTTTGAAAAATTGTGTTCAACGGTTTTTTAAAAACCATGATAGAAGACTTCTCTTCTATATAAAAAATAAGCGCACTGAAACGTACACTCCCTTATTACATTCGGGTCCGAGTTATGCACTGATGTGTACATAAGTCATAAAGAAAATTTAGAAATGACATGTTTTGAAAGCATTTGAAACTCTTGCTCGAACTTCATTTACACGCCCGTGTCGATGTTAATCAACATTTCTAGGTACGTAAATGTTATCGATTCCAAGAGACATGTCAAGAAGATTCTTTTTTGGTATTTTTGAAATTTTTGATTTTATATTTTGTTTTTATAGATTTTATATTTTTCTTTTTTTTGGTTTTATATTTTTGTATTTTCTTTTTTTCAAAAATATTTATAATCAAAATAAAAGAAAAATAAAAATATTTACAAGTCGAAGTTTCCATCAACAGTGACAGTTGTTGCTAGAGTTGAAGTAGATGAAGTTGAATCTGGTTGTTGTTGACGTTTATCAGATGTATCAGCAGTAGTAACAGCGGAAGACTTTGAAACAACTTGATTTTCTCCATTGAAATATTCATCGAACAAAGGACCGAATAGACTTTCCAACTCTGGCATTGATGTCATGACTATCATATTTGATGTAGGAACTTCTGTTGACATTGTGTTACGAGGCTTGAACTGTTTTGTTCAAACATCATTTGACATTATGGTTCGAGGCTTGATCTGTTGTGATCAAACGTCATCTTTCTGGTTAGTTTTGAATCCACTTCAACACTGGTTTCTGAGATATCAGCTTTTTCAGAAACCATACTCTGAGATTATCTGGCTTGATATTGTTAGATGTACTTGCTCTTAAATCAAAACCTTTATCCTTCTGAACATTGATTGATGTACCTGCACTTAAATCCCGAGTTTGTTTGGTTTCATGAATATTAGGGATATCTATATTTGAACCATGTGTGGGTTCACTGTCATCATTGCTTGTACAAGAGTCGAATAACTTCCATGTAGGAATCCACCTAAGACTAACATATTTGAAAATTCTACCTATGGGTTTCCACCTAAGATCAGATGTAGGAGATGTTTTCTCATACACAACAGAAGTCTTATTAGGAGAAAACCTATGTCTTGTAAAGATCTGCCTACCAGGTTTTTGAGTATGACTCTTTTGATCTACGGGTTTGTTACTGTCTCTGGTCTTATGGGATTGAATCTTAGCATGTGAATTCACTTCCTTTGTGAGTTTTGTTATACAAGCATCATGATTTGCATTAAAGACACACTTATGACATGTAGAACAAACAAAGTGTATGGAATCTAAGAAAGAACTAGAACTCTTAGAATGATCTGCTTTGGGAATAGCCGTTATCGTTACGCAACTACTCTTAGATATAGGCAATCTCCTAGTTGAGTGATTAGTGCTCCTAGGTTTTGGTTTGCTACCATCAGCAGTGTTTTGAAATCTAGCAGAAGGTATCACATTAGTTTTTGAGTTCCTATCTCTTTCTTGTGTCTTTTTCCTAGATTCATCTAGATAGTGATTATGAATCATGTCATTTGAACTAAATCTTTGCATGTTCTTAGAACTATCCCTAGATTCACTAGATGGAATCATATGATCAGGTTTTGCAAAAACGGATTCTCTTCTCTTAGGCAAATAGTGTTAAGTTACTAGTCTTGACAAATTGTTACTCATATCAACTTGGGAGGCAAACTGTGGTTTTGACATTTGAGGCTTTTCAGATTTAAACACATTTGGTTGTCTAACAACTGATTGGTTTCTTAGTGATTGTACAACCGGTCTCCCCAAGACTGATGTTTTAGCAAACTTAGTATCTACACTATTTCCTTTTAACTTCCTTAAGTCATTTTTTAAAGCAGCAATTGCAAAAACCTTTTCCTGAATCTGAGCTTTTAACTCAGCAATATGAGCAAGCAAAGAAGTTGTCTGTTCTATAGTCTTGGATCTCGTAATTTTAATAGAATCATACAAATCTTTGTAATGCATTTTTAAAGTCTCATTTTCTTTAAGTAATTTAGCCACACTATGTTCTAATTCGATGTTCATTGTTTCAAGTACATCAATTTCCTTTTTAATCTTGGCTTTATTACTTGTTTCATTCAAAATTTGACCATGTTGCCCCGATTTTAAAGCTTGATTTTGATATTTAAGTTCGAGAGCAATACAATATGCTTCTATTCTTGAAAAATCTTTTTGAAATTGGGCAACGGTCTTTTTGAGTAAAATATTTTCATACTCGAGTGATTGTTTTGAGTAGTCAGTTGTCTGGTTATCAGGTGATGAATCAAGCATAGGACTTTTAACTTAACATTGTTCAGGATACTGGTAAACCTTACCTTCATTAATCATTTTAGGTTGCTAAGTATGCTGTTGTCCTATAGCAAAGATATTATATTCAGCAGTCAATTGTACCTCAGCCATTGGCTCTTCATCATATATGGGTCTGATATCTGCATCATTAGCATCTGTATCATTCCCTGACATACTGTTGTCATCTTGCACTTCTGATTCTATTCCACTGCTTTCTGTGAAAACCAAATCATCATCTATTGCTTTACCCGTATCAATCTTACTCTCTTGCGTTTGTATCTGTCTTTTATTCACCCTTCTATCATCCTGTATCTGATACCAAATGTTATCCCAAACTTAACCCATATCACACCAATAAGCCATACCAATAAGCAATAAACTAGAAAAGAGTTTAAGGAAAAATGGAAAATTGGAGAGAGAAAGTAGAGAGAGAAATAAGAGAGAAAGATTGGATTAGAGAGAAGTTTGGTGAGTTACAAATGAAAGCAGATGCAACCAACACCCTCTCCATGTGTGGAGAGGGTCTATTTATACCCTTAGCCAACATATGGTGTGTAAGATTTCTAAATGGGTCGGGCTTGGCTTAACTTGGGCTTTGAGCCCGAAACACAGACAATATTAGATTACAATCCATGCCCGTTAATACCCGACTAGTCTATTACATTACAAGACTTTCTTTGACTTAATAAGACCGATAACATTCTTGTTTGACTTAATATAATTAAGGCTAACAATCTCCCCCAATGTTGAGGTCTTCTTTGATCTCCCCAACGTTGACATTCTTGATGGAGGTTATCTTGATTTAACTTTATCTTCCCCAATGTTGAAGATATGAATTTTGAGCTTTTTCCTTCTTTGGTCTTGTCTTTGTCTTTTCTTGTTTGTAATGGCTCTAGTCATTCATGCTTTAGACGAACGATGACATTCTTTCGGTGTCGTTTATATGATCTTGATCTTGAGCCTTCTTCTATAGACTTTGAGTTCTTAAGATCTTTCATCTTGCATCATCTCCTTGACTTGAATCATCTTGATTTGACTTTCTTGATCAACTTGTGCTCTTGACCGACATACTCATACTTATTACATTCTTGTTTGACTTATATAAGCATTAGTCTAACAAACTCCCAAAAATATAATTCTTGATTTGACTTTGAAGATCTTTGAGGTAGCTTAGGATCAACACTCTTGATGCTAACTGATTAACTTTTAGAGTTCGAGTATAAGTATGTGGTAATGAATCCGGCTTCACTGGTACATGGTTGGAACACCAACTTTTGAATCTGCATTTAAAAGGTTAGTGATAAACAATAGATATAGACGAAAGTGTCTTTGTCACTTCGTTAAATACGGTTGCAATAACCATGGTTCCCCGTTGATCAGTATAAATACTGCCTGTGATCAGATATAATTCATATGAATCTTCTTGACAGGGTTTCACAGCTGTACTGGCCGTTCTCGTTACCGGAGAGTCTCAAAGCAGACAACACGATAAAAGTGAATCAGATAGTTACTATCTTTCTGATTAAATCATCAATTCATATACTAGACCAAATCGATATCCAGTTGTCACAAGTTCGATTCATATAGAATCTTGCAAGTCACCTACCAAGAGCTTGTTTGATGTTGGCTCAAGCAGGATTTCCATCTTCACTGTGAATACTTAAGTATCACTCGGATGTTCTGGCAAGATCTCAAGGATAATGCGTAGGAATCTTTGTTACAGCTTGTGAACTTGACATTGTGTCCTAATGAGATTTATAATTTGATCTCTTCTGGCTCTAGACTCGATTTGTGCACTTTGGTTTTAGTAATTGGAGGCTGGAGCAGACTGCCACCTATTCAATATCAACAATCTCGGAGTGAGATGTCAATAGATAACGTGTGTATCTCTATGAAAAATGAGACAAGTTTCTTTTGAGAGAAACTCGAATGGTTGGGAAGGGTTGTGCATTGCATCACTGGGTCCATGACAAATGAGACAAGTTTCTTTTGAGAGAAACTCGAATGGCAGGGAAGGGTTGTGCATTGCATCACTAGGTCCATGATGTCTTTCTTCAATACCAGAATTCATCTTTGTGAATCTAATAGATTATGTATTAACTCGGTTTTTGCCTAAAGTATGTGGAGGGCTTTTTTCTTTTCACCCTTTATCCATACATTTCTTTTTCATTTCTTCAATCCCCATCAATGCTTACCAAAGACGCAACAAACACCTTGTTGAGATAGTTACCAAGAACGCTCCAACTAAGTCGTACCAAAATCCCTTATTCACATTCATCTCCCCTCATACCTAAGTGGCCATCAAAACTCAAACATGGGAAGTCCATGGAAATCCTCGGAATAGGTTGGATCAAACTAACTAAATGCTCTCACCTAACCACCATAAGACATCAACGACGTCGTGAGTAAATTGGTTGTACGTATAAACATTCAAAACCTAAAACCTAGTGGAATACATACATATTGAAATACCCCCCCAACACATGTGCATATTAGAGATTCAAACATCTTTTGCACCATGAAAGAAAGAGTTTCACTAAGATTCTTTAAAGAACGCATCCTTCTATATCACATTTAATCAACATTTATCTCTCATTATATTAAAATACTAACACTCTTAGTATTTTAAACGACAAAATGCATAAAAATTTTATTGACATGAAAATTCCAAGGGAAGAAAAATTAAACTATGTATATTTGCATGACTTCATTTGCAGATAGCTCCCCTTCAACATAGTATGTGGGATACCACTAATTTTTAAAACTTGAAATTACAAGGAAAAAATGATATGACACCACAAATATATTGAAGACAGAGTGAGATGCCTTAGTGAACAATGTATATTAGTAATTGACATTATAATTTCCATATTTTAATTTTACGAAATGTTTTTTGGATACATAAAATTTAACATTATGAGATGTACCCAAAATACATTAAAAAGTTTTGGTTTTAAAAGCTCCCCCTCAAAAATTAATCCACATAAAATGACATTGTAAGTACCATACTTTTTAAACTTATAATGATAGAATGGAGTGATGACACACAATATTCGCAAAATAACACTCTTTTATGGAAAGATATCACAAATTATATAGTGTAAAACAATTGTGACAATGAAAGTCTTTTTTGAAAAATTGTGTACAACGGTTATAAAAACCAATATAGAAGACTTATTTTCTATTTAGTAGAGTAGCTCACTGAAGCGTAAACTTCCCCTATAACATTCGGTCCGAGTTATAACAGAAATTTAAAATGTACATAAGTTATTGAGAAAAATGTAGAAATAACATGTTTTAAAAAACGTTTGAACTCTTGTTCGAACTTCATTTACACACATGTGTCAATGTTATACGACATTTCTAGGTACGTAAATGTTATCGATTCCAAGAGAAATGTCGAGAAGATTCTTTTTGGTATTTTTGAAATTTTTTGATTTATATTTTGTTTTTTAGATTTTATATTTTTCTATTTCTTTTTGTTGGTTTTATATTTTTGTATTTTCTTTTTCAAAAATATGTATAAATCAAAATAAAGAGAAAAATCAAATACAAGTCGAAGTTTCCATCAGCAGTGACAGTTGTTGCTAGAGTTGAAGTAGATGAAGTTGAATTTGGTTGTTGTTGACGTCTATCGGATGCATCAGCAGTAGTAACAGCGAAAGACTTTTGAAACAACTTGATTTTCTCCATTGACATGTTCGTCGAACAAAGGACTGAATGGACTTTCCAACTCTATCATTGACGTCATAACTATCATGTCTGTTGTAGGAACTTTTGTTGACATTGTGGTGCGAGGCTTGAACCGTTTTGTTCAAACATCATTTGACATTAAGGTTCGAGGCTTGATCTGTTGTGATCAAACATCATTACAATTTCATCATTTATTAATCCATTGTAACACTGGTTTCTGAGATATCAGCTTTTTCAGCAACCATACTCTGAGATTTTCTTGCTTGACATTGTTAGATGTACTTGCACTTAAATCAAAACTTTATTCCTTCTGATCATTGATTGATGTACCTGCACTTAAATCCAGAGTTTGTTTGCATTCATGAATATTAGAGATATCTACATTTGAACCATGTATGGGTTCACTGTCATCTTTGCTTGTACAAGAAGCGAATAACTTTCCTGTAGGAACCCACCTAAGACCAATAGTTTTGAAAATTCTACATGTGGGTTTCCACCTAAGATAAGATCTAGGAGATGTTTTCTCATACACAGCGGAAGTCTTATTAGGAGAAAACCTATGTCTTGTAAAGATCTGCCTACTAGGTTTTTGAGTATGACTTTTTTTATCTACGAGTTTGTTACTGTTACTGGTCTTATGGGAATGAATCTTAGCATGTGAATTCACTTCCTTCAGGAGTTTGTTATACAAGAATCATGATTTGCATTAAAGACACGCTTATGAAATGTAGAACAAACAAAGTGTTTGGAATTTGAGAAAGAGCTAGAACTCTTAGAATGATCTGCTTTGGGGATAACCGTTATCGTTACGCAACTACTCTTATATATAGGCAAGCTCCTAGTTGAATGATTAGTGCTCCTAGGTTTTGGTTTGCTACCATCAATAGTGCTTTGAAATCTAGCAGAAGACATCACACTAGTTTTTAAGTTCCTATCTCTTTCTTGTGTCTTTTTCCTAGCTTCAACTAGATAGTGATTATGAACCATGTCATTTGAACTAAATCTTGACCTGTTCTTAGAACTATTCCTAGATTCGCTAGATGCAATCATATGATCAGGTTTTGCAAAAACGGATTCTCTTCTCTTAGGCAAATAGTGTGGAGTTACTGGTCTTGACAAATTGTTATTTACATCAACTTAGGAGGCAAATCGTGGTTTTGACATTTGAGGTCTTTCAGATTTAAACGCATTTGGTTGTCTAACAACTGATTGTTTTCTTAGTGATTGTAAAACCGGTTTCCCCAAGACTGATGTTTTAGCAAACTTAGTATCTACACTATTTCCTTTTAACTTCCTTAAGTCATTTTTTAAAGCAGCAATTGCAAAAACCTTTTCCTGAATCTGAGCTTTTAAATCAGCATTATTAGCAAGCTAAGAAGTTATCTGTTCTATAGTCTTAGATCTCGTAATTTTAATAGAATCATACAAATCTTTGTAATGCTTTTTCAAAGTCTCATATTCCTCATGTAATTTAGCCACACTATGATCTAATTCGATGTTCAATATTTCAAGTACATCAATTTCCTTTTTAATCTTGGCTTTATTACTTGTTTCATTCAAAATTTGACCATGTTGCCCTGATTTTAAAGCTTGATTTTGATATTTAAGTTCAAGAGCAATACAATGTGCTTCCATTCTTGAAAAATCTTTTTGAAATTGGGTAACGGTCTTTTTGAGTAAAATATTTTTAGACTCGAGTGATTGTTTTGAGTAGTCGGTTGTCGTATTATCAGGTGATGAATCAAGCATAGTACTTTTAACTTGACGTTGTTTAGGATACTAGTCAACCCTACCTTCATTAATGATTTTAGGTTGCTCAGTATGATGTTGTCCTATAGCAAAGATATTACATTCAGCATTTAATTATACCTCAACCATTGACTCTTCGTCATAAATGGGTCTAATATCCGCATCATCAGCATCTGTATCATTCACTGACCTGATGTTGTCATCTTGCACTTCTGATTCTGTTCCACTACTTTTTATGACAACCAAATCAACATCTACTACTTTACCCGTATCAATCTTACTCTCTTGCGTCTGCAACTCTCTTTTATTCACCCTTCTATCATACTATCTTTGATGACGTGTTCTTTCAGTAATAGACTTCTTAACATTACCCATGTGTTGGAGTAGTGTATCTTTAAAGTGTTTAACCTCGATTCCAGTGTATTCAACAAAGTATGTGTCTGTCATTTGACTGTCATAATCCAATGTAAACTTTGAATTGATGAACTTCTGGAACTGGTTGTTTACCACCCAAAAGGCTGCCATGGATCCATCTTCTTGAAATTCATCTTTGTCAAGTTGCTTTTGTAGTTGATCTACGTTAAGGAGCATTGTACTTGTGAAAGTATCAACATCTTGACCAAAGAGTGACATGAATGCCCGTTTGAATCCATGTTCGATGCGAGTGCCTTTTAAGTCATCTTTTGAAAGAACTTGAAGGTGTGAATGAAGAGATCGAAAATATGCCATGCATCTTTCTTTTGCTTTTGACATCTTGTATTTGATTGCATGCACATCTTTTGTTTCAGAATTCAAGCTGCATTCCTTTACTAATTTGTTGGATGCAGTCTCTGAATTACTGTCTTCTTTCTCAGAACAAGTGTTTTGTATGACAACAAAATCAACTTTCAATGAATCAACATTCAATGCTGGAATTGGATGTGAATGATCTTTTTGTGTTTGTATCAACTTCTTTTGTTTCAACAATTGTGGAGTTCGTTGTTGATGAAGAATTAACTCAAGCATGTATTTCCTGAGGGAATCCATGTTAAAGATCATTGCATCGTAAAATGATTGAGCATCATATCTTGTATAATTCTGCATACGCTCTTCGAATTCTGAATGGAAAGCATTTTCAAACTTTGTTCTGAGATCAGTCAAAGTAGTTGTGCAATCAGTCCTAGAAAGTATATCTTTAGTAAGATGTTGTTCTAGTAAATCCAAGTCTTGAGAGAACGTTCTCTTGAAGATAGGCATCGTGCCATAATCTTGTAAAGTTTCTGAGAGAAACTTAAATAGAGACTTGATTTCTTTAAGACTGTGCATGCATCTACTTCTTGAAAGTTGTGTCTTCTCTTGAATGTTAGAATTTGAACACGAAGAAACTATGACATTCTGAAGAACACTTGATGTTTGAGTTTGCAAATTGGTATTTGAATTTGACATTATGAATGATGTTGTTGTAAATGGATATCGGATCTTAAGTGTTATGAAGTGTTTGATTGTTGTTTTAAATGAATTAACGTTCACGGGATTTTACAAATCTTTGATTAAAACCGAGAAAAGAATCGTATCTTTCGCGGGATTTTACAAAATCAAGAGGAAACCGTGAATGAAAAATTAATTGACGTTTCAAGTATGATTAAGTTGATTGTTGGTTTGATTGGTTGTGTTTGTTGTGTTGAGTAATTGTCCTTTTAGTCCAAATTAAAGTCCAAAGTCCTTGTAGTTTGTTTGCCTTGCTGTGATGTTTTGATTAAACGGTGATTAATATATTCCCAAATTCGGTCAAATACCACCTGATGCGCGGATCAAAACGCAATGACTTAAGTCAAAACGCAACTTAGTCTTGATCAAAACGCAATGAAACCTATAGGCAAAACGCAACTTAGTCTTGATCAAAACGCAATGGCTTCTATGATCAAAACGCAATGACTAAAAAAATTGGGCAGAGTAACGTCTAGTCAAAACGCAATGATGGTCTTCAAAACGCAACCTGTGGAGATCAAAACGCAACACACAAAAAATATCAAATCGCAGTGACTTGAGAATCAAAACGCAACGACTTGAGATCAAAACGCAGATCAAAACTAAATAATAAACTTAATTGGGCAGAGTCATCGTTTAGTTCAAACGCATATGATGATCTTTCAAAACGTATTCATTGTAGACCAAATACGCACGAGCAAAATGAAAATGAAACTTGATCAAAACGCAACGAGTTTAAAACGCAATTGAATGATTTTTATCAAAAACGCAACGACAGTCAAAACGCAATGTATTTGATCAAATTGCCAACGATGTCAAAACGCATATGATTTGATCAAAAGCAACGAGTCAAAACGCAATGAACTTGATCTCAAACGCAACGAGGCAAAACGCCAATGAACTTGATCCAAAATCGCAACGGAGTCATAATATCTCAATGAACTTGATCAAAACGCTACGAGGTCTCAAAAAGGCTATATTTTTGATCAAAACGGCAAGGAGTCATAAAAAAAAAAAAAAAAAAAATTCGTAAATGACTTGATCAAAATGCCAATGAACTTTGATTCAAAACGACAAAGCCGAAACACCCCTTGGATATCAAAAACGCAGCTATGAAAAAATTCTCAACTTTTCTTGTTAGCTACGAAATGATGTTAAAACCACTTAGTAATAAGTTAAGGAAGTGATCTAAGCCCAAAAGTACCAAGTCTTTACTAAATTTAACCACGAAACAAAGATCAAAGTTGTTTTTTTTCTTGCTTTTTTCTTTATTTCGAAAAAAAAAAAATTAACAAAAACCCATGAAATTTAATCACTAAACACCCCTTTAGCTCTAGTACCACATGTTATCCCACTAGTTTAATCCATTACACAACTATAATCTATACCAAGATGCTAGAAATAAGAAGAAATCTTAGAGAGAGAAAGTAGAAAGAGGAAACTAATTAGAGAGAGAATGAGAAGTTTACAAGTGAATGTGTAATTGAACCACACACATTCACCAAGTGAGGTGAAGGGATATTTATACCCTTTTGCCTTAAGTGAGGCGAATGGGCTTCTAAATGGGCCGGGCTTGGTTTAACTTGGGCTTTGAGCCCGAATCACGGACAATATTATATTACAATCCAAGCCTGTTGAACCCGACTAGCCTATTACAATAGAAGACCTAGTTTGACTTTCTAAGACCGATAACATTCTTGTTTGACTTAATATAATTAAGGCTAACACATACCCATTCTGTTGTCTAGCCTTAAACATGCTCATCAATAATAGCTCATTTCTCTGAATCTTATCATACCCTGTCGTCCTTTGACACAAACCATAAGTAACCATTTTTTGCAACACCTTAAGAAGAGAACTCGTAATGGTCTGAGTAGTACTCCTAGACAAATGTAGCTCATCCTTGCCACTAATGCTCAACCAATAATCCCTAACATTAAAGTGCTCATCACTTCGCAAGCCTCCTTAAAAATACACCTCAAATCCTTCCTTACGGATCTTATGACTATTGTATAAACCCAAACGGCAAGCAAATTAAAGTCCTCCTAACCTAAACTTAATCAATTTTTTGGTAATCAACTCCTCATCCGTTACTACTTCATCAAACTCATAGGTAGCATAAAACTCGTGGCACAACTCGGTATAGATAGGTTAATTAATGTCAAATGCACGTCTCCAAGCTTCAGAAGTGAATATCTCCTCTTTTCCTCCCATCTCGTATACCTTAATCTTTAGCATCTCTTCAATTGCCTCGGCACAACCCAAAGTGTTTAACACATTCCAATCAACGATACATGGCGAGCAAATCTGTTTGATTTTCAGACACAAAGTGTGGCACACCTCATAAGAAGTGCAGCGTAATTCTTGGATTTTTACAAGGTGCGCCAGTTTTAACAGCAAAACCGGCGTACTTCCTAGGTTTTTATAATAATTTTGAATTTCTTCAGAAATAACTAAACATAAATATTTTATAATAATTTTTGAAACAATGTTTTATCTTTATCTAATATCCCCAAAACAGTTAATAACAATTCATAGAACCATTTTTAATCTAGATAATGATAATATATAGAATCATAAGTAATATTCATACATTATATAAGTATAATAACATAATATATATTAATCTTAACTAATCTGTTACTGATTTCAAAATTTTATAAACCCTAATTAGAAAATAAACATTAATTAATTAAAAACAATAAGAACATAGTGTAGATTACATACTCTTGGCATTGTTGAATGATGGATTGGTTTTTGAGCTTTTTGAATTTGATTTTGAAAACATACGGTTGGGTGAGTGTTTTTTGTTTTGTGTGTGTTAAATATAGTAAAAACTTATGTTATATTTCCCAAACCGCCCAGAAGTGCGGCGTACTTCTGGTGAATTTTCCACACAGAACTGATTTTTAATATATAAATTATGACGGAAACAAAACATTAACATCAATCCATCATAACTAATATTCATTTATATTAATTCATAAAGGACTATATGTCATGTACATAAAAGACTCATCCTCACGGATTTACATAGCTTTGACATGTTTTATTCAAAAACGACTCAATATAACATAGAAATAAAAAGCACACATAGGAGCATAAGATATTCTCATATTTATTTATTCTATTTTTTTCCAGATTTAAAATCAATTGGGTGACATTATGTCACTCAATTTGTAATGATCCGATATTTTCCTATCGGTTGCCTTGGTTTCATAGCCTTATTAAAAATGTTTCTATAAGGGTCCACAACTCTTATCTTAGTATGCCAAATTCCATCTCCTTTTTCCTTAGCAAAATTTCCAGAACGGTTGGGTATCCACTCGGAATTTTATAGCGGTATGGGTAATGCTCCAAGAAAAGCCAGGACCTTTTTTCCATACACAAATATTTTTAAATGGATTAAGAGCCTCTTGGAGTGCAAGAGCTCTATCCATGGGATCATTACAACTTAAATATTTAGCATGATTTGGACCATAAATGGGCTTTCTCATATCATCTCTTTTCAAACAATACTCCTCATCGTCATTGCTATCACTTTCTGTATGAGCATTCCTTACATTTGCCACATAAAACTTTTGATGAACGATACCATCAAAGGTTGATGTTGTCCCTTTAATAGTATTCATAATAGCCCCACAAGTATGCCAAAAGCTTCTTCCAACATCAATGAGCACATCACGGTCTACGGGTATATCCAAGAGCAAGAAACTAGCAAGTATGGTGGTGACACCTACTTGGCATAGTACATCTAGTAATCTTCCCATAGGCCCCCCTTTGAATGGTCAAGCATTGTAATCTTGTGTCTTATTCGCTTGACTTGTTCTCTCCCTAACTTCTCATTAATTCTATAGGGCATTACATTCATGTTTGATCCGGTGTCGACTAAAGCATGAAAGTCGTATTTCCTTCCAAACGAATCGGTAGTAAAAACACTCCAGGATCATTCTTCTCCTTAATAGCCTTGTAACTTCTGATAAACTCTTCACCAACTATTTCTTCTTCAACTTCGAGTTCTCCATCTAGCTTTAGCTTATCAAGTAAGACACTATCGAGAAATTTTTTATGTTGATAACTATATTTTAAGGTCTCGATAATTGGCCTCTTTTCATTAAGTATTAATATTCTCTCATAAATATCTTTTTCAACTCTTCCCTAAAAAGTTCCTCTTGAGTTAGGGGTCGGTTAATAGTGAGGGAGGGTCTTTCACCATTATAACTCATCTTGTAGTTCTTTGGAGGTTGGTTTTTGTTCCTCGTGATTTTTCCCATTTTACAAACAAAAGATGGAATGTCGGATATATCCAGTGGTGGTAGATCACTAACATCGATGCTAGCTAGGAGAGCATCTAACTCATCATCCGAATCATCATTAAAGGTAATAAGGTCAGGATAAATAGTAAGAATCCCATTTCCAAAATCAACAATTCCCTTGGTGAGTCTAAGAAATAAACGTCTAAAGATAACCCCTGGTTCAACGTCATCCTCTTCCAGATTAATGATAAACTTGACAAAGTAGATTTCTCCCTTTAAGGCAACAAGTAACTCTCATTTCATAACTTTTTCACCGTTTTTACCTCGTACTCCAAACAAAGCTTAACTACGAACTTATTAGAAATCATATTCTTCTCATATTCTAGATCGGTTTCACCATCATAAGCGTCTAAACCTTCAACAAAGCATGGAGTAATGTACCGCTCACTAACTTCTTCGGTTTCCATTCTATGAAAAGTAAATGCTTTAACCTCTTTTCTCTTTCCACTATCTGTAGTATCTTGATATTCGGGTCCATCCTAATTTCCTCCACTCTTAATTTTGTCACTAAGCGAAATACGATCACTCTCTCCTAAGCACGAACGTCTAATACTAGTGTTCGAGTCCATTATTATCTTAAGATAACACAACATCGAAACAAATATTAGTGGGTTAGTATAAGTAAAGATAAACAATATTTTACACTCATGCAACATAAGTAAACACTTAGAAATTAATAAACGGATTTGTTTTCTCATAAAGAAAAAGATACACAGGTTCTGTAAACGTACAAGCATAAAAGTGCGGCGCACTTCATAAGAAGTGCGGCTTACTACCTTTGGTTTTATAAAATTTTTAGAAAAACCGGCGTACTTACTAATAAGTGCGCCGTACTTTAGCTTTTTTCAGTTACAATTTTTAGAAAACTCTTTATTTTCAGAATACCAATCATTTCAAACTCATTTTTATCCTTAACCCTCTTGTGATTAGCATTAATAAACAATTTTAGAATAACTAATATCATAAAAACAATCATTAGACAATTTTCATCCAAATTCTTTATTTTTGTGTTAACATGCTTTTTATAATGAGTAGGCATACTTACACAAGTTATAAGCTCACAATGGCAGATAATAAGCATACTCAAATAATACAGAAATGATTCAATAAGCATAAATCAATAATTAGCATATTTTGCCTATTTTTGAATTTTCGGCTTAACATGTTTTTCACGGTTATAATTCATATAAGTGCATTCATAAAGCAGCAAACAATAAATAAACTTCACAAAAACATCAACAAGTATAGATTTAATCCTAACAAACGAAAAGAGACATTTTTTGAATTTTTAATTTTAATATACGATTTGTACACATGCATAAACCCAACAAGTAATAGCACAAAGAAGGCAATCCTCATGTTCTAGGAATTGAATTTAAACGTTATAAAGGTTTGGTGGTGGTTTTCATTCGACACATACTTAATTATTTGAAATTTTCCAGAATGTGCGACGTACTTTAAGTGAAATACGACATACTTCTGTGTTTTCTAGAAAATAGACCGCACAATGTTATGTGTGCGCCGTACTTTCTGCAATAGAAACGAATTTTTGGGTCAGTTTGCCAGAAAACTATACGATGGGATGGTGTATTTTTGAAAAACATTAAGAAAACTTTAAAAGAAACAAATCAATCCCTGGCAGTGGCGCCAAAAACTTTGATATGTTGTAAAAGC
>BQNB010130896.1:0-18864 GCA_026074375.1 Tanacetum coccineum
CCTAATCACTTGATCCGCACAAATCTTAAACAAGTAGGGGTCGTCCCAAAAATAATGCTTAACATCCTTAAAGAATTTTTTTTCTTTTGTTGGGACGACATCCCTTTCACTACAAAATTTCCCTCATGGTAATTTGCAATGTCGGCAAACCACGGGGTACTAGAATCATTATGAGAAGATATTATTCCAATGGTCTCGAGAGGAAAAGTTTCATTAATTTCCTTTTTCTCAAGATCACCTTGATGAGGGTTCTCTAATCTAGACAAATGGTCGGCCGCGAGATTCTCTGCTCCTTTTTTATCACGAATAATAACATCGAATTCTTAGAGTAGGAGAATCCAATAGAGCAATCTTGGCTTAGCATCTTGCTTAGCAAGAAGATACTTTAGAGCCGAGTGGTCCGTATACACTATGGTATTCGATAAGACTAAGTTAGGCCGGAATTTCTCGAAAGCATACACCATGGCTAATAATTCTTTTTCCGTAGTCGTGTAATGTGCTTGAGCATCCATCATGGTCTTACTGCACCTACCGCATAATCACTAGCGTCGCACATAATTTTAAATGGTAGGTCCCAATCGGGGGCAACTAAAATCGGTGCTTCGGTTAACTTTTTCTTAAGTATATTAAACGCTTCAATACATTCTTTCGAGAAAACAAACGGGGTTTCTTTTTCAAGAAGATGGGTCATTGCCGGGTAATTTTAAAAAAATCTTAGATAAATCGACGATAGACCCCGTCGTAACCTAAAAAACTTTGAACACCTTTAACAGAAGTTGGATGAGGGAGTTTAGCTATAACATCAACTTTAGCTCTGTCAACCTCAATCCCGGACTTTGAAATCTTATAGCCGAGGACAATGCCCTCTTTAACCATAAAATGGCACTTCTCCCAATTTAGAACTAAGTTGGTGTCTTCGCATCGTTTAAGCATTTTATCTAAATGGGAAAGGCAAGACGAGAAAGGATCCCCGAAGACCAAGAAATTATCCATAAAGACCTCTATTGTTTCCTCGATCATGTCGTGGAAAATGGCCATCATGCACCTTTGGAACGTGCCCGGAGCATTCCATAAACCAAAAGGCATACGTTGGTAGGCAAACATCCCATAAGGTCAAGTGAAGATGGTCTTCTCTTAGTCTTGCGGGTCAATTGGAATTTGAAAATATCCGAAAAAACCATCTAAAAAGCAATAGTATTCGTTCCCTGCTAAACGTTCTAGAATTTGGCCAATAAAAGGCAATGGGAAATGGTCTTTACGAGTGGCATCATTAAGCTTTCGGTAATCAATACAAACTCGCCATCCCATAACTAACCTAGTGGGAATTAACTCATTTTCCCGCTAATCGTTCGAGCATTTGGTCCATAAAAGGCAACGGGAAATGATCTTTACGAGTGGCATCATTAAGCTTTCGGTAATCAATACAAACACGCCATCCGGTAACTAGTCTCGTAGGAATCAACTCATTATCTTCATTTTCAACAAAGGTCATACCACCCTTCTTAGGTACACAATGAACGGGGCTCACCCACAGACTATCGGAGATAGGGTAAATCAATCCGGCATCAAGGAGTTTGACAACTTCCTTTTTGATAACCTCATGAATTTTTCGGATTTACCCTTTGTTGATGTTGAATCGCCGGTTTGAAATCGTCTTCCATTAAGATCTTATGAGTACAAAAACTAGGGTCGATACCCTTAATGTCAGAAATTTTCCATATGATGACCCGTTTGTGTGACTTAAGAACCTTTAAAAGGGCGGCTTTTTCTTCATCTTTTAATTCTTTAGAAATTATGACAGGTAATTTATCGGTTCCTTCTAAAAACGTATATTCAAGATGAGACGGTAAATCCTTGAGCTCAAGCTTCGGAGGGTCATCAATAGAAGATTTTATCGTTTTCATTTCCTCAATATGAAGTTCCTTCGGAGGGAGAGGAGATGACGGATCATCATTTAATAACTTCTCGAGTAGAAGAAGGTCTCCCTTCGGATCAAAGTCAGCATCATCAATTCCCGGTGGAATTGAATCATTTGTAAGACAAGCTTCAATTTCTTCCAAAATGAAGTCACCTTCTTCAAAGGAGTGAGAGAGGGAAAAGAAGTATAAAGAATAGGATCTAAAGACGGAGTGGGATTGCCACTTTTAGAACTATCCAAAAAACCGAGCACTTCTTGAGCATACTCCTCACATGAAACGTCGATGACATCGATTCGATTAACCGATTTAGCATTATTGTAGGAGTATCTCGAAGTTTGACCAACTTTAAAGGTTATGGCTTCATCATCAACTCGAAGAGTTAATTCTTCACCATAAACATCAATCAAAGCACGTGCCGTCCTCAAAAAGGGTCTCCCGAGAATTAAGGGAACCCGAGGATCAACAACATAATCAACGACTACGAAGTCGGCCAGAAAATGGAACTTTCCCACTTTAACGAAGACATCTTCGGCGACACCGATCGAACGAGTAATTGATCGGTCCGTAAGCTCGAGAGTCATTCGAGTGGAGGTAAGATCAGGAAAGCTTCTTCCATACGAAAAGAGGCATAAGGTTGATGCTTGCACCCAGATCGGCCAAGGCTAAGCATTCAACCATTCCTTGAAAATTACACGGTATAAGAAACTTGTCTGGGTCTCCAAGTTTTTCGGGTAACTTTTTTAGGATAACCGCCGAACAATTCTCATTCACCGGTGTTTTGGCTAAGTCAAATAATTTTTCTTTGTTATTAAGGAGACTTTTAAACATTGAAGCAAATTTTGGCATATGTAGAAGAGCATCCACGAAACTGAGCTAAAAATGTAATTCTCAAAAAAATCAACAAATTTTGAAGCTAGGTTATCATCTTTTTCACGGAGCTTTTGTTTGTTAGCTCGTGAAGGATAAGGTATAGACGGTTTAGGCTTAGGAGCAACAACGGGCACATCAATTGGAGCTTGAATTTGGACCACCAGAGGTTGGATGTTTTCGGTACTCGGTTGCACCGTATCCTTTGTCACCTCGGGTTCTCGTTTTACCACCTTGGGAAGAGGAGAAAGAGGAGGTGGAATTGGATGTCCATCATAAGAATTACCACTTCGGGTGGTGATTGCTTTCAAGTCACCTCTAGGGTTAGCAACGGTGTTGCCAGGAAGTGAATTCGAGCCCGAAGAAGAAGCGGTATTCATTTGAAAAAAACAACTCATCATGTTCTTAATATCATTCGTTAATTTATTCTTTAACTCATTCTTGAACGCATTGTTTTGTCTAGTCAACGTATTATCCATCTCTTTCTTTAATTCCGTCCTCATATTGGTTATTTGATTTTGCATTATTTTCATATTAACGTCGTTTGTCTTCATGTAGCTCGAGAGATCGTTTGAAGGTCCAATTTGAGGCGGAGTTTGATAATTCTGGTTACCTTGATTGAAATTATTTCCTCGGTTCTGGTTAAACCCTTAATTTTGCACATTTGGTTGAGCAAATCCGGGTGGTCGAAACTGATTAGCTATAACACAGGGTCGATAACCGAATTTTCCCCTGATTGTCGTTTCATTGGGGCGGCTGCTGAAACATTATACTTGAATATTGTCCTTGATAGCCCGAAAAAGTGTTTGTCTAACGTGGCAGGACACTGTCGGTAATGGTGTGGGGTGTGGTGGGGGGGGGGGGGGGTGGGGGGGGGGGGGGGAAGGGGGGGGGGTGGGGGGGTGGGGGGGGGTGGGGGGGGGGGGTGGTGGGGGGGGTATGTGAGGGGGGGGGGGTGTGGGGAGGGTGGGGGGGGGGGGGGGGGGGGGGGGGGGGGGGGGGGGGGGGGGGGGGGGGGGGGGGGGGGGGGGGGGGGGGGGGGGGTGGGGGGGGTGGGGGTGGGGGGGGGGTGGGGGTGGGGGGGGGGGGGGGGGGGGGGGGGGGGGGGGGGGGGGGGAGGGGGGTGTGGGGGGGGGGGGGGGGGGGGGGGGGGGGGGGGGGGGGGGGGGGGGGGGGGGGGGGGGGGGGGGGTGGGGGGGGTGGGGGGGGGGGGGTGGAGGTGGGGGGGGTGGGGGGGAAGGGGGGGGGGGGGGGGGGGGGGGTGGGGGGGGGAGGGTGAGGGGGGAAATGAATCACCGCCACAAGTAACACAAGATTCCTCAACAGCTTTACGGAAGCTGGAAGCTGGGTTACTTTATGTTGTTTTAAACATCGCGTCATGGCCACTAGTCATGGTCAATTGGCTATCCTGACGAACAACATTAACTTGCTTTCACTTGAAGAAACAATCGTGTTTGTTTCTTGAAAAACGAACTTTGATTTGTTTTCAATATTTTTCAACACATCTTGTGCATTTCTTTCAAAATATTGCCACCGGCGACAGATTCAAAGAATCTTATCGGATTGGTTAAACCATTGTAGTAAGGTATCGAGTTGATGGCCCCCAATTTCGTTAAATAAGCGTGATGTGGGCACGCACTAAGAAGACTCCTGAAACGGTCTCATGCCTCCTAAAACTTTCCTCAAACATATGTTGAAAAATTTTGAAATTTCATTCCGGAGATTTGTTTGTTTTTGAGAGGAAAGGAAATGGTATTAAACATGGACCCAAGATCGTCCCAAGTTAGAATAGAACGGAAGTATCTCTGTCGAGCCAAATTCGGCTGGACCATTGATAGGAAAAAGGAAAAATGCATAAGCTTAAATCGTGCTCGGGCACATCTATTGTACTTCAACAGAAGAAGTAAATCTGTAAAAATATCCGATATGAGCAATGATGATCTCTTTCTCAAAAACTGAAGAATTGTTTAGAAGTTACAAGATTGATTAGACTATGCTGGAATCTCGAAATGCTCAGCGTGGAAATGGTAGGTACTAGACGAATGCCTCTGCATTAAACCTCGGTGGTGCAAAGAGTAATTCCGCCAAAGTACGTTTAACGGCCATCGAAACAAAGTGAGTCTCTTCAAGAGCGAACGGTTTGACTCTTTGTTTTGAACGTCTACGATTACGACGTTTCAGATTCGTAGAAGGTTCACCAACGAATTTTAAAGAAGAGCGAGTTTGCATACACTAAGAACAAAAAAAAGAGAAAAAAAAAAGAGAAAAATATTTTTGGTAACCATAATCAAACAGTGTAAGTGTAGCAAAGAATAGAAAAATCCCCAAAGAAGCGCGGAGCGGGTAAGAGCTTAAGCGATAATAACCTACTCTTTCAGGTCGAAGTTCGTAGATCACACCCCTCCATACAACTATCTCTTAAGTTTATGTAATCTAAAGGTGATAGCCGATATTAACAAGTGACTCAATGCGATTATGTTGTTTTACAATTTTTTTTTTGGTTTTTTAAATACTTTAGGAAAAGTATTTTTGATTTTTCTAATAAATCTACGAAAATAAATCAAGAAAAATAAAATATTTTTGTATTTTTTAAGTTTTTTATATAAAAGAAAATAATTAAATGATAACTTCACGAGGAAGGGTCTCGAAACACAAATCTACAAACATCAACACGATAATCGCTACACACTTCCCCGGCAACGGCGCCAAAAATGATTGATCTCCAAATACGTATATAAGGATAATATGAATAATAGTATAGTAATAAGTATTCCGTAAGGATTTAAGAAGATTACTTATATACAAATTACAATCCCAAAACCTTCTGAGTCGTATCCCGACGAAGTGTGAATTGAGAATCAGTTAAAATTCGTGATCGCGTGTTTGAATAATCAAGATTTTTGATTTTAGTTTCCCAAGTCTACAAATATAAATGCAAACACATATAAAGGCAAGCAACAATTAAGACAATTAAAAATAAAACACGAAAACGTTAACGGGAATCAAAAACCGAACCTTAAAACCTAAATTATCGAATTTTAACCCCTAAAATTATTTTTCTATTTTTTATAAATCCTAACTGACTAAAAATAATTTTAGAAAAAAAATTATATTTTTTTATTTTTATTTTATTTATTATGAATTAAAAACTATTTTAATCTAAAAATATTATAAAAAATATTAAACTAATTCGGAAAATTTTGAAAAATTTAGGGAAAATACTTTGAACAATTTATGATTTAAGAAAAATAAAAGGGAACAACTAGCTTATCATAAAAATAAGCTGAAAATAAGCCCAAAATGCTCAACATACTTAAGAAGAATGGGTTTAAAGATTGAACAATGTAGATGTATAATTTAAAAAGTCCAATGGCAGTTTGTGTGAAGAATTGTGTGTTTAGGAGTTTGGGTTTAAACAAGAGAGGTCATAGGTTTGACCCCTATGACCTATCTTTTTTAAAAAACATTTTTCTAATTTTTCTTTTTGAAAAAGTTTCTAACCACTAAAATAAGCACTTTTTGGAAAGGGACTTTTTATGAAAACAACTAATAAGCTAGAAAAGAGCTTAATTAAGAGACAGATTATACTTAATGCTCAAAAGCTAAAATACTTAACTGTTTTTACACATAAGCTTCTATAAGCTCAAATTTAGCCCTAATAAGCTACAAAGACCTTAAATCAAACTTAATAAGCAAATCTAAACCCAAATTAAGTAATTCCAATAAGCCATAAGCTCGGAAATCCAATTAAGCTTTTTGCTAAACTTGTTATCACAACAGCCTTAGAAGGCACTTTTAAGCTAAATTTTAAGCTATTTAATCAACAAGCTAGACTTTTTTTTTTGGAAAAACTTATAAAACATGTTAGAATAAGCTATTTTAACAAATGGACTTATATATAAAACTTATTAATAAGCTCAGAAAAAAACAGTTGAAAATGACAGTTTAGATTTTGGTATATAAAAGAACTAAAGGGCTCAAAGACAAATTGCAGCCCTAAAAATAAGCTAGTATAAGCTGTTTTAAGCCTCCAAAAAGCCCAAACAGATTTAGCTCATAAACCAAATAGCTTGTGCCTTAAATTTCAGAGTCTAAAACAACCTATAGCTAACTTAAATTTAGGATTGAAAATGCCAAAAACCTTAACTAGAACTTGCATACCAAAAACAGTTTTGACCCAAAACCAATTAAACCAATGAAACAGTGCTATAACTTAAACTACCAGATTTAAACCATGAATACAAAACCATTTTGATCATTTTGAGCATAATTCAAAAACTCTAAGATTCAAATCTAAAAATCAACAGTTTTAACTTCTAAAATCTAGCATACTTGAACATTTGTTAATCTAAACCATAAAATTCAATAAAATCTTTCAGAACTTGCAAACACTTGATCTAAAACTGATTTATGACTAATCCAAAGTGACTTTTAAAACACAAGAGTGCACTAACAATTTTAACTTGTGGTTAAAACTGTTAAGCCAAACACTCCTTTAAAATCCTTAAACTCAATTTAACAAAGCAATAGATCTTTAAAAACTATTAGACTTAAAAACAGATTAATTACAACAATATTAAGCATGATTAAGCATTAAGAACACACAAATAAACACTGAAATAAGCTCACACATAATAAGCAGTTTTTTAGACTAAATCAAGCAGTTTTGCATGAAAATCAATTAAAAGTCATAAAAGCTAAATCATAAGCATAAAAAGCATTTGAAAAGAAAGATTAAGCATTAATAAGCAAAAGTAAACAGAAAATAAGCAGCAATAAGCAATGGAACGGTAATTGAGCAGTAAAGTAAAATAATGAACTTACTTTTGCCTTTGCTCTAAACAAGGCTATACAATGCTCAAAAGAGCTTATCAACAAGCTGCTTAAACAATAAGCTATGAATAAGCCCTATAAGCCTATCCATTTCTGGCTTATCTTCCAATTGGCTTATTCAACTTTTTGAGTAAATTTTAAGGTAAATGCTTATTCAGTTTAAGCATTAGGTGAGCCAAACTAAATAAGCAGTAACTTAAAACAGTGAAGACAACTTAATTAGCTTATTAGCTTATTATTAAACAAGCTCAAATCATGATTGTATTTAAGGTAAAAACAGAATTTAAAACTGAATGAAATTAATTTTATTGATCTTAAAAGTGATTACAAGCTGCTTAAAAAGAAATTACATTCAAAAGAAAACAATAAGCTAAGATAACAATTAAACTATTAAGAACTTGAATTAAGCTAAAATCCTACACACTTTGCTGTGTGTGTGAAAGCCTCATTTTATAGGGGTGAGAAGAACCTTCTAGCCTTCAGGATGCTCCCATGATCTCTAATCCTGGCCCTTCAATCAAACTGCCTCATAATCATCATTGAGCCGTTGGATTGCGTGCCACGTCCTAATAGCCAATGGTATTGCTGGGGATTGCCAACGTGGCTCCCAAACGTGTCAGACGTGTCAGTATTTGCCTTCTAGAAGCACTTGATGCGTGTGTATAGCTTGATTTTTACCCTGCGTTGTCCATGGTGGTAAAGGAGGGAAAAGGGGATGGTGAATAGTAGATTTGACCAACTCTTTGATGTTTGACTTTAGCTATTATAAGAATTAGGCTTCTCTTTTGTTAATAGAAATTGGGCCGAGTATTTTAATAAGGGATTTTGGGCTTTGATTAAACATGGGCTTTTAACGTTTATCATTTAAGGTTTGTGGGCTGACCCGGCCCACTAAGTGGGCCCGGGTTGGTCCGTAGAAGATGGGTACGCCTCTGGCTTTAGTTTTTTTGTGCTCATTCCATCCCCGTGCTCGGTTTTATCCGTTTTGCCTTTATTTTTGTCCTTTTGTTGAATATCCGATACCTACAAGACACAAATCACAAAATATACATATACAATGCATTTTTATCTGTTTTTGGTCATTATTGGTCTTTTTAGCTTGTTTTATTAGGCAAAAGGTATGTGTATTTAAGAACATACCATGAACCCACAGTAAGTTCTCTAAACAATGAAATTGACTTTAGAATTTTGTTTGACGATTCCGACAATGAAGATTACACGGTAATTTTTGAGAAAAACTCGTTTTCTTATAAAATAATTTCTACCAATGATTTAAAAACGGACTCGGAAAATGATAATGAAAAAGTCATGCCTTCACTTCCATCACCCGAGCCTACGATCAGTTGTTTTGATGATTTAGACTTCTTTAATGATTTTGAGAATGAATTTCCAGCCATTGTTTACAATGATACTCCAACGTCTAAATTATATTTCTTAACTGAACCTATTGTAAGTCCTCAACATATCGATGAATTTAATTTGAAAGATGAAACATCATTGTCCGAATGTGATGAAGAGGAACAAAATGTTTTAAACTTTAATGATCTAGTTCTTTTTAACTTAATTTATCCCAATGATTCAAAATCGGATAAGGACAACGATGATGATAAAGTCGATGTTGAACACTCTTCAGAGGATTTATCTGTCAAACAGTTACCTGATGTAATAAATATCGATGTTGGTGCCTATGCACAAAGGTCAAATAAGCTTTTGAAAACAAGTCATGATACATCTAATAAATTTTTCAAAACTGAAACTTTTATCAAGGAATTAAATTTTAATATCATGACTTGGAATCATCTTAACAAAGGGATGCCATTCATTTTCCTAATCAAGAATTTGTATGTGCCATTTGGCATCCTATTCGACCCCAAGTTGTTTTATAAGGATGGGATTAAATTGGGGCAAGTCTAACTTAAAGACTTTTCTGTAAACAAAAGTGCTTGCCGGAAGACAACCCGGAATGTAATTTTCTATTTTTATCGAGTCTGTCTTTCCAAACTATCTATGCGGCGTATCCAAACCCCATGGATACGGCGTATTGACTATCTGGACGTTATCCAGTCTTTATTTTCAGCACAGTCTATACGGCGTATTCGTTAAACGAATACAGCTTATTCAATACAGGTATCAATACGGCGTATCCTGGGGTATGGATACGGCGTATCGACTTCTTGTATAGTTTTAGGTATTTATTTCGAGTCTAACCAAACGAATACACGGAGATAGAATTACATTTGTTTTCTGAGAAATTACACAGGACCTCGTGAAAGAAATATCGACGAATATTGGTGGAGAATTTACAAATCTGGAGATTTTGAAGTGTTGGAGTGAAGAAACCTCAAGGCGGCTGTTCAACACAATCTTGCTAATAAACTCAACATGGAGAATCTACCGAGCAAATATCAAGGGAGTTTCTCATTCTAATTCTTTTTAATTCCCATACTTAATATTTTATATATACAACGAGGACGTTGTATAATTCAAGTGGGGGGATGGAATTAGAATGTTTACTTGTCCTAATTTTCACACTAAAATGCTTAAATTATGCTCAAATTTAAAAAAAATTCAAGCATACTTTTGTGAAATTACTTGATACATAACCCGCACACAATAACCCTTGTTAGATATTGTGAGGATTTAACCTTATCCGTTTCCAAATGTTTACCCAAATTCTACAAAAATATGAGTGTGCCGGTGATGTAGTAGACTTTAGAACTTGGCTTGGTATATCTATTCGAGACCGCAGTGATAAGTACTATGGATTTAGATGGAGTAACTTGTTTAAATTGGTAAATTTTAGGATTACACCCAAAACGCCTTTACATGTTGCTTATTAACTAACTACACTGGTTAGTTAACCCCCGTATAAACCCTTTGTTTACTCTCATTTTAAGAGTAAGATACCCCTAGAACAACCCGTAGAGCCAATCCTTTAGGAACTACACCAACTATTTGTTTCGTTACACCTTTACACCTTAGTCTACCCTGTTAGATTAAGTTTATTTTACAGTTGCTAGTTGCTTAAAGTGTAAAGTTTGTATTTCCCGAGTCTTGTGTCAAAACTGTCAATTTTGGTACGGTTGGAAGAATTTGCACATCGCAAATAGGAATATATATTATAGTCAAAACTCATGTATTTTTAAATACAACGCCAATTATTGGTCCACGTCCCCCTCCGAAGATGCACAGATTACCGAACCACGAATTATCCGGAATTAATACCCTGATCGTCACAAGATTGCGCTCCTGAAAATACTCCCGAGTCTTCGCTAACCCCCCCACCCCCCAGCTATAGTGGCAAGCAAAAAAAAATCAAAAAAATCTAAGAAAAAAACCAACAACAAAAAAGAAAGAAAGAAGGTTTGAAAATAATTGTTTCACAACAACCGAAGGAATTACACGAATGATCGATTATTCGTTGATACAAATCGACGATGTAGAGTATTGTATAAAGTGGAAGATATCGTCACTTGCCTTGTATAGTATGTAAAGTATGGGATGATTGGGAAGTTGACCGTTACAAGAACACCAACTTTGGTTGCTGTTTTTGATATATGATCAAGACATTGTAAATAGTTGTGTCTTTATCATGGAAACAGTCGAGAAAAAGTGTCTAGCAACTTTTATCTTAGACTTAATCTATTTGTTTTGTAATTTTTATTTAACAACAGATTAATTCCCTTTCCTCATCATTAACCATGGGTTTTACGCAAATGAGGATGTGATCGAGCAATGCATGTCTATTCCGTTGTTACGGCCATGTATGCATGTCTCAGCTGCCTTGTTGGTTTATTACTATTGGTGAAAGTTAGAAGATCCATACCCTATATTACTCTACTATTCCTATTCTTTAGCTTATTCGAGGTGGGAGTGAGCAATCACATGTGTCTATCCCGTCGTTACGGGTGTGTATGTGTAGTCTTTTTCGCCCTCCTAGAATATTGGTATCGATAAAGATTAGTTAGAGTAATCAACCCTAAGCCTTATTATACAAGCCCATATTTACCTTTATAAACTTGTTACTCCTTAGCTTTAGCAGTGGAGATGTATATCCTTTCCAAGCTTTGATGATAGATATTAATTGTCAGACTGGAACAATTGAGCGAATTAGTTACATGTTACCACATAGATTAGTTGAGTGATTTGAGTGTTTTCATCTTCCTATTTCGTGAGGTGTTTGGTTGTGTACTTGTAATAGATCAAATAATAATTATGATAACGAAAAATATCCCTTAAGGGATACATTTTTATAAACTTCTAAAGGCTACTTGAGAAAAGTAGGATTCATGTAGGGGGGTATTGATGACATCAAAATATATGTTATTTTATAGCATCATTTATCCAATGTAATTAACCCATTTTGTATAATTATTGCAAAGAATTGTTACTTAATTGTTTGTATTTAAGAATTGCAGTAATTACGGAGTACTTGGTGAATATTAATAAAAGGCGCGCATTCTGGAGCTTAAACGATGATATTTTGAAGATTACATATTTCTGACTACCATTACGGCCGTTTATCCATAGGGATGATGTTAAGGCGGTATCCGTGCCTGCACCTACCAAAGACCATAAAAGGAAAACAAGTCCACATATGTGTATCCAGTGATAAGCCCAATACGCCGTATTGGACGAATTAGTATGTGAATATTCTAGGAAGATATCAAACGTGGGTCCACCTTACTCCATGAAACTTCCAATACCCGTATCCAATACCTTGGATACGACGTATCGAACCGACCCCATACGACTATAAATAGAAAACTCAAAAACGAGTTTTAAGTGTGCTAAATCATATTCTCGATACCTAAACCACAAAAGTCGATTATCAGAGGAGAAAAAGAGCAGAAGAGGTCTTGCAACGCATTCCAATCCATAGAAGACAACGTGTAATTTCTTATACTTTTGTAATCGTTCAGTTTTTGGTATCATTCGTTAACTCGGTTAGTTTTTCACTTGGATATGCCATTACTCTTGTTATTTATTGTGATGTTTGAATAGGCTAATACCTCTCGGAGTATTAAGCATTAATTATGAAGATCTGAATGTTTGGTTTTGTTTATATCTCTGAAAAATCTTGCTTAATTTATCGTTGGATGCTTGTTTATGTTTATCATTTATACGTGTTTCGTGTTTTTGTTATGCGATCTATATTCAAACTGGACTCTAGTAATTCGGACAAGTAATTAGATGCCGGGATAGCTCTCCATATAGTAGTTTATACATCTAGAATCATAGGATCACAAATATTGTCCTTCTAAAATCGTGCTAAGGATACACTTCTGGCTTAACTAGTTAACGGAAATTGCCTTTGGTTTATTGAACATGTTGAGTAGTAGGTGAATCTAGATAATTCAACAAATAATGTTCTGATTCCATTGGATAGTTGGACAAGTGGACTACTAGTGTATAAATTACCATTAAGCAGTAAGTGGGTAAAGTCTCTATGAGCTAGGGTTTAACAAGATCACCATTGCTTTAATCCCTAAGATAGATTATAATCAGCAAATAAGGATGTTTTATGCGAATGCTTTAATTGTGATAGAATTAATGTGTCTAGGTCTTAGGAGGAAGTCCCGCCTAAGTCTAAGAATGATATGCCTCTTCGAGATAAGTAATCATTGCACTGAATAAACAAACCAACTTCTAATCGGATTAATGATGGCTAATACAGTTTTCTATCATAAGGCTCAACCACTCTTTTATCTTATGTTAATTTGCTTGCGTGGGTTAAAGTGTATTGAATTTATTGTAGTCACCAACCAAACCCGTGCTAGTCTCTCAGGCTAAAACCCCCTTTTTACCTGTTAGAATTAGAATTAGAACTAACATAGGATTAACATAGGTTTGACTTAGATTAGAATTAACCTAGATTTGATCAACCAAAATATAAATAAATTGAGAGATTTAACCTCGCTTCAAGTGTTCGACACCCTACTTACCACGAATCTACCACCGACCGGGTACACTGCCCGTTAAAGTATTGTTTTTGGTTAAGTCGGCAAAATATAAATTTAAAACTTGAACTATCATAAATAAACACCACACAACGACACATCATCGTTCAACAATATGAACAATTTACTATTCTGGAAGATGAATCTATAGATAATGCTTATGTTAGATTTAATACTATTATTACTAATTTAAAAGCTCTTGAACTATGTTAGAAATTTTATTAGGGTTCTACATCCTAAATGGAGAGTAAAGGTCACCGTAATTAAAGAATCGAAGGACTTGACATCACAATCATTTGACGAACTTATCGGTAACTTGAAAGTTTATAAAGTGATAATTAAGAAAGATTCCAAAATAGTCAAAGGTAAAGGAGAAAGAATGAGATCTATTGCCTTGAAGGCTAAAAAGAAATCTAGTGATGAAGAAAGTTCGGCTTCCGAAAGTGAAGATGAATAGTACTCCATAGCGGTTAAAGAATTCATGAAGTTCTTCAAAAGAAGAGGTAGATTTGTAAGACAACCACTAGATGACAAGAAATCATTCCAAAGGAACCAGGATGGCAAGAACAGAAAAGCGAAAGAAAATGCTTTAGATGCGGAGATCCGAATCACCTTATCGGAGAATGTCCGAAACCACCAAGAAACAAAAACCGAATGGCTTTTGTTGGTGGGTCTTGGAGTGATAGCGGTTAGGAAGACAAAGTAAAGAACAAAGATGAAATGTGTCTCATGGCTCAAGCATCTAATGAGGTACTTTCCGAATCTTCTTATTATAGTGATGATATTTCGTCAATGGATGACTATACATTAGATAGTGAATATCATAACTTGTGTAAGATGAGTTTAAAAATCATAATAAAAAATCAATCCTTAAAAACTATTAGAACTAGATTAGAGAAAGAAATACTTGAGTTAAAAAAAAAGTTTTGAAACTTGAGAAAAACAAAGAGATTGACATCAGTTGTACGATGTGTCAAAATCTTCAAGTCGAAAATGAGAAACTCAAAGAGGAAGCATCCAGGCTTACTCAATTTGAAAAGAGTACTCATTCACTTAAAGAAATGTTAAGTTCTCAAATACCCTCTGGTGATAAATCGGGACTATGGTATTATTCGTTTGAAGCATCAACCAACGGGACTAAACAAGTAAAATTTGTAAAATCACAAGAAACTGATGTAACAGGTGACGGTTCCATTAAATATACAGACAGTCCCATTAAAATTAAAGGATCGCCAGACCATGTATCTGCTGAAAAAAATCAGTTTCGACTTTGAAGTCAAATTTGAGTCCTAAATCAAAACATGTAATTATCAATAATGTCAATGTACCAATTTCTAGTAATGATGAAGTTAAACGATTTTATAAACCATCTTTAAAACCTGGAGTTGGATTTACAAAACTCGAAGCTGGATCAAAAACTTCACCACCTAAGAAAATTAATAATTCTCAACCTCGGTCAAAAAGACCGCAACCTAGGAGAAATCTTGGAAGACAAAATTACCCAAATGTGTATCCCGTAACTTGGAATAATCTCCAACAACAAAGTTACTTACCTTGGGGAACTCGTCCACCCTTTCAACATCTTAATCAAATGCAACAAATGCATGGGATGTTTAATGCTAACAACTTTGGACCCATGAGATATTCGAGACCGAATGTTTGAGTTTTTGTGTAATTTAGGGGGTGTTTGTCATTGCGTTTTAATGTGGATTATCTGATTATTGCGTTTTTAAAACGCATATAATTCAAAATGAGTGTTTGGGTAAAAAGAGCCAAAACTTGATTTTCTGCGTTTTCAGAGGCTCAGAACGCAGTTTTGTAAAAGCAACCCCTTCCATGCTTTTTGCAAACGTTGACTTTTAGGTTGAGGGGAAAATTACCAAAACACCCCATGATTATCACTTAAAATCATTTACTTCTTTTGTTGAATAAGAAAAGTAGCTTAGTCTCTGTCCAAAAACGTATTCCGCTGTAAAACGTTGGTAAAGAGAGTGAGAAAGGCAGGCATGAGAGGTGATAGAGAAAAAGGAAGAAGAGAGTCGTCAGACCGTTATCTGTTGAAGAAAAATCATTTTCGATTTTGAAGTCAAATTTGAGTCATAAACCAAAACATATAATTATCAATAATGTCAAGGTACCCGTTGCTAGTAATGATGAAGTTAAACGATTTTATAAACCATCTTTAAAACCTGGAGTTGGATTTACAAAACTCGAAGCTGGATCAAAAACTTCACCACCTAAGAAAATTAATAATTCTCAACCTCGGTCAAAAAGACCGCAACCTCGGAGAAATCTTGGAAGACAAAATTACCCAAATGTGTATCCCGTAACTTGGAATAATCTCCAACAACAAAGTTACTTACCTTGGGGAACTCGTCCACCCTTTCAACATCTTAATCAAATGCAACAAATGCATGGGATGTTTAATGCTAACAACTTTGGACCCATGAGATATTCGAGACCGAATGTTTGAGTTTTTGTGTAATTTAAATAGATATGCTTGGGAATTTGTCACACCCCCAAAATCGCAGTGGAAGATAACGGGGCATGACTTTCATAGCACAAAGTCACAAGTTATATTGAATGACATCTTTATGAGTCGTTTGAAAATGTTTGATTACATCACTAAAGTTTTAACAAAAGGACATAGTACCAAGAGTTCACATCGTAAATAAAAGAATATTTTAGTTCACAACCAAACGTTAAAAGTAATGCAATAAATCTTCGACATGATGGGACTGCAAAAGATGACTTTAGTACGGTGCTCCAAATTGCTATCCATAAGAGTGCAACTAAGGACCTGAGAGTAACATACTAAAACGGGTCAACACAAAGTTAGTGAGTTCATAGGTTTAACGTTAAGTAAAAAGTAACATGGACCACAAGATTGTGTGACTAATGTATCACATACAATATCATGAAAAGATTTTAGAGGCCATCATGTGACTCACAATGTCTTAAAAATGTATTAGAGACCATTGTATCACTCACAATGTCTTGAAAAAGTTTTAGAGACCATTGTATCACTTACAATATCTTGGATATAATGAGACCTTTGTATCACTCACAATGTCTTGAGATCGATGTATTACTCATAACGTCTTGAAAATAAACGAGACCATTATATCCCTCACAATGTCTTGTCTTGAGACCGTTGTATCACTCACAACGTCTTGAAAATAAACGAGACCATTGTATTACTTATAATATCTTGATACCGTTGTATCACTCATAACGTCTTGAAAATAAACGAGACCATTGTATCACTCACAATGTCTTGAGACCGTTGTATCACTCACAACATCATGAAATAAACGAGACCATTGTATTACTCACAATGTCTTGAAAAAAGTTTTAGAGACCATTGTATCACTAACAATGTCTTGAAAAATTATTAATATTGATTTAGAAAGCGTTAAAACAAATAAGCATGTATTCTCACCCCAAAATAATTCAAAACAAGTAAAGTTGTAGTTTAAAACAAGTAAAGTAGGGTCTATGAAACTCACAAAAGGGTAACTTAAGCAATACGTAAATGTTTAAAGTACGTGTTTCCATAAAAATAAACGAGCATGTACTCTCCCCCAAAGAGTGAAAAGAAAAACGGGCTATGAAGACTCACCTCAATAAGTAGTGGTAATGAGAGTAAAATAAGCAAGCTTGAATGAAATGGTATGACCTAACCGCGACCTAAATCAATAAGACGCCTTAGGGTCACAATGATATGTTCTATATGCACATGAGTTTTAATAAGTTTTTATCACCCATATAAACTTGTGTTAGATGATTAAAACTTGCTCACAAGGAGACCTATTTTCTGGTCAGAAAACATTAGTTTCTTAAACAAGTTTAATCGACTTCTAACACAACAAATCTACAAAGGTGATATGAAAACTATATATGGCATGTTAAGTAAGAGTAAAATCGGTTTCATGAGACACTTACATGAAATGAGGATGCGTATGGTGGTCGTGAAGTGCACTACTGTCAACCCAAAAGCTTAGAAAACCCTAGAAATGCAATACCAAACCTTAGACTTCCTTAGCAACCCTTAGTAAATCTTTAACCTTTGGTGAAAGCCCTTGAAATTAGCTAAGAATGAGAGTGTTGGATTGTTTTTTGTGTGTGTTGTAAAGGTTACTAGTTAGTTCATTACATATCACAAGTTTGGGAACGGTTAAAAGAGGCTTTCAAATATGCTTGGTCTTGTATCACTATAAGTGGAATGGAGTGCACATGGGGAGTTGGAGATGGCATTGATCCTTGCAATTGGAATGACAAGAGAGGGATTGAATTGTGACATTACCTTGGTTCTTTGTTGCCTAGTATGCTTAGGGATGGTTAGAAAATTAGGTGAGAATATTGGTTGGACTTTCCTAAGAAGAGAGGGTTGATTTTGCTTATTAAAAGGGGAGGGAAAGCGAAAATTTTGAAAGTGTTTAAAGGTGGTGGCGAGTTGTGTTGGGTATGTTATGCATGCATGCATGCATGCAAAATGATGCAAGCATGAAAGACCTACGTGTAGTCGGTAAAATTGAATGCATATGATTATAAAATCATGCTCATGAGAATGTTAACATGCTTGCTTAACGTAGACTAAACTTAGTCCAGTGGCCAAAAACGTACACATATGGTTCTCGTTATGCGCGGGATAACCTAACGGTTATACGTAAAGTCTATTATTTACTTGTTTAAAATAAAACGTTCAAGTTTATGGAATAAATGTTAACCCATAATTGTATGTTGTCACAGAATTGATTTGGAGACTGACGAATAGATTAAGGATAGTGGTTGCATAAAGCATATGGCGGGTAACAGAAAGCTATTTTCTTCGTACAAAGCATACAATGAAAGTAACGTAATTTCTGGTTGTAATCTATGAGGAAATATCATTGGCAAATGTACGATCTCTCATGACTCTTTTAATATTGCAAATGTTGAGCATGTAGATAACTTAGGTTCTAATTTACTTATATGTGATAATAAGTGTAAGGTAATATTTTTTGAGCACGATAGTGAATACTAAAGATGGAAAGACCATAGGTAGATGTAAGAAGAGCGGCTTGTATGTGATGAAAATAAAAAATAAGCCAAAAGACAAAATTTGTCTAGCAAGTATTGACGAAAACTCTACATTATGGCATAGGAGATTAGGTCACGCAAAAATGCGTTTAATTCAATCTTTAGTGTCTAAGGAACTAGTTAGAAATTTATCTAAGCTTAAGTTTGATCAACATTTTTGTAACGCTTATAAAATTAGAAAACAAGCTCACGCTAGTCACAAA
>BQNB010130897.1:1380-16622 GCA_026074375.1 Tanacetum coccineum
AATCTTTTTCAAATGAACGGGTCATATCGAAATTTTGTGAAAAATGTCACACTTAGAAATAATGTGAAATAAATAATTTATGTTGACTTGACTAAAGGACAAAAAGGTAACTTTTGTGAACAATAGGTGTTAAGATTTAACGATTGAACATGAATATAATGAAACGATAAGATTTTTATACTTACCCCGTTTAGGCCGATAAAGGGACGAAAATAATAAAATATTATTTTTTTATTATATCTATACTATTTTAATATTTATACATATATACTATACTTATCATATACATATATATATACATTTATATATACATATTTATATTATGTATATATATTATACAAACACACACTTATATTACTATTCATATATATATATTTATTATATACTTATATACTATATTATATATACATATATATATATATGTATATATATATACACATATATATTTTATTTATTTATATTTTATATACATATATTATATATTATTTTTTAACATATATTTACTATATTCTATTTGTATTCTTAACGTTGCGAAAGCGTTTATTCGTTTATTGATCCTTGAACTCTCACTTATTTCTCGTCAGATTCTCTTGGACTGTTTGGTCAATTGCTTCGTTTTCATTGTTGGTTATGTTTTGAGTATTTTGTGTCAATGTTGCACTTAGCCCAAGTGCATTGAGTCGTTTTGCGTAAATACCACACAACCATGTTACCGGATAAAGGTTTTGTAATAAGGATAAAGGTTTTACAATGGAATCGAGGTTTTGCAACAGAATAAAGATTTTGTAAAGAGAATTTTGGTATGAGTTAAAGACTAACGCTTGTATAATAAGGCAATATTGTACTGAATGTTGATAAGATGAAATTAATGTTAGGTCGTGGCCGGGTACCGTTGTGCGTAGTACAGATTGTTTGGTTCGTTGAGTAGAGATTGTTTGGCTCGTTGAGTAGAGATTGTTTGGTTCGTTGTGTGGAGATTATCTGTGCGGTTATTATCATCTGTTGAGGTGAGTTCTCGTAGCCCTACTTTTTTTAAAATCTTTTCCGTTGGGGGAAAATGATACTCAAATGTGTTTTGAACTGTTTTCTGAACTGTGCGAAACGTGGTTTTATTTTTGGGATAATTAATGTGCTTATGACTGCTATGTGAATGATATGTGTTGGTACGCTGTGCTGTGTGATCTTTCTGTTTGGTTCTTCACTCTAAATGTATCTCCACTTAGTAGACTTTAGGCGTGGTATGTCATCAGGGTTGCGACCCTAAGAGAGTTGGTACGCGCTGGTGATAAAACTAGAGGGGATGCTAGGTCTTGATACATGATTAACGGGGATGCTAAGTCATGGGTTCGTGATTAATCTGCATATATTCACTGTCATATAGCACAATTGTCCAACTGTTTGAGATATTGGCACAACAACTGGGTTTAAGGTCAAACCTACGAGCTCACCAACATTATTGTTGACGTTTTCGAGTATCATTTTCAGGTGTGTTTTGATAAAGGTAAACGGATGGTTTTGGAGACTAGAGATGTGCACCCATAGGGATTTGGGATCTAAGACTGAGGTCTTACTTGTCAAGATTGAAACATGAAATCTTTTTTTTAAACTTTAGATGGTATTATCTTGTATCTTGTGCAATGTGAATCATTATGTCGCATAGCCGTGTTTCCGCCGCTGACGGGGTGTGACAAATTGGTAATTAGAGCCAAGGTTATTGTAAAACCCAAATTTTGAAAATTTGAATTTTCATTTCGTTTTATTAATTTTGAAGTATAACCTAAAGTATTATAAAAGAATTTGGAAATAAATACCTTAGGTTATGGATTTTGGAATATAACCTAAAGTATTTGATTTATAAAAAAATATATTTAAAAACTATATATATATGTGTTAGGCCGGATTTTTAATAAAAGAAAATAATAATATCTTTTGAAAATTTGATTAATTATATTACTTGTTTCCTTTTTGGTTAAAACCTATCCTTAAAATAAGATAAGTATGAAAAGATCTTGCCAAATAATTGTGTAATCTTTAAACATGGAAAAAAAATTATGTTTCCCCCCTTTGACCCTTAATTGGCCGGCCACTTATGGCACACACATACATAAAATCTTTTAAATTTTGAAGATTGGTTATAAAGGGAAAAGAGTGTGATATAAATGGAAACTAGCTATATAATTTGCAATACATTAAATTTGTCCTCATCCCCTCTCCCCTATATATATCACACATCCAACTTCTCCCTCCCATCTCCATCATTCTCAAAAACTTCATCTTTCAAATTGTGTAATCCTCCATTGAAGGTCCAAAGAAGAATAGGTTATTCTTGGTGATTTTTCTAGCTTTGGTGAATTTGTGTACTACCTTCTCCATTCTTTTGATATAATCTTGTGGTGTGATTGTGATCATCTTACCTCCTTCATCCTCCATAGGTAATCATTCCATTATTTGTGTCTTTGTTATAGTCACCATGATCTTAAACTAGTTTTTGACATAAAATCATGTGTTTTGAAAAGATAATGATTTGTAAGAATTGGTAAAAGTCTCCATCATTTAATCTTCTGGAATATGGCTAATTACATGTTTTGAAACCCTAGCTAATCATTAATGGTGTTATAATTAAGAACCAACAAGTTTTGAAACCCTAGGTCTGGCTTTAATGGGGTTAATTAGGGTTTTTGATGCTTAAATTCATGGCAGAAAATTGGGTCGTGTTCATGAGGTCCTAAGTCTTTCATAAAAATAGTTTTTAATATAATTCTTGAGCCTAAAGTGAAGTTCAATGAATCTAGTTTTTGGAAAATCTGGCCTCATGTCAATTGGAGGTCGGGAAGGTCGAGTTTTAGATTTTACAAGATTAAGTGTCAATTCTGGAAATAAAATCCGAAAATTTCACTTATAGTATTTGATTTTTAATTCGAAAACCATAAGGAGTTAAGGGCTAATTTTTGAACTAGTAAAAATACATGATATTAGCTACCTTCCTTTTTTATAATTTTTCAAGATATCTAAGTGGGGTAAATTCGTGTCAACTTTTCATAAGTTTCTGCCAGGCTGATTTCGGGACTGTTTTGGGTAACAATAGTCTTTGGGCTATCTAAACTTTGAATTTAATAAAATACATGAATGGGGACATTGTAGATACATTAGGGAAGACCAAAGATTTTTGGCTTAATTTTTAAAGGCAATTTGGTTAGACTTTTAAGTAAGGAAAGTTACCTGAAATAACTTGTAAAATTTAGAATTTTGGAAAACCCTAAATAAGTAAAGTATACTTGTATTTTTGGAAAGTTTTGAAAGATAACTTGTAAAACAAGTCATGTAATATTAGTAAATGTGTCTTTGTAGATCCGGTGACTCGTGTGTGACTTCATTCTATTTGTGCTCGTTCCTTTTCGCGTGTATTTGCTAAGGTACGGATATTCCGTCCTTTTAGTAAGGACTCCCTTGATTCGTTTTCCTTTGATTAGTTGGTTAACTTCGGATGACCTATTTGATTTGCTCTTCGTTATCTCATGACTCCTATTACGCTCCATGATATCTCATTCGTTTTGACATCTCAATGATTCGTTATTCGCAATTATGATACTGTTTGATATTCGTTGTTGATGCCATGAAATGTTACCAAAAATAGAATATTCGGAAATTGTTTTGCCTATTACTCTTTGCCCGAGCTTTTTGTAACTAGCCATGGAGGTACCATGGCCATGTCATTGATGCACCGATGGCATGACACTATCTGTGGCGGTGTGATTGGTCCACGGCGTTCCCTTTTGTATGCGCATTGATATGATTTGATTTGATATGATTGTACACTCGCCATTAGTGCTTGTGTATCTGGATATGATTTGTTTTGCAGGGAGCGTATGGATGCATCCTAGGTACTTTGTTCAGTTCAGTTTTGGTGAATGGTGAGTGTGTGCAATACACCCCATTTCACATTTGGTAAGGTACATTTAGAGTCTGCAGCTCCCATGTATAATTTGATACGATATGATATGATACAATTAGCGTGTGGCACGCTTTAGACATTTGTTTAGGTCTAAGCATGTGGCATGCTTTAGACATTTGTAGGCTCGTGGGCAATTCCTTTGTTGTGACCTATTCTTACTCTTTGAATCATCATACCTTATCTTGATCCGTATATATTTATCATTTGACATCCGTTTGGCAGGCTTTCGTTATCCGTTCGTTATCTCATCATTTGCTTTATCATTATATGTTATATATCCGTTCACTGAGCGTTAGCTCAGCCGCGTTTTCTTTTCCTGCGGCAGGTATTAAGCGGGAAGCTGGTAATTGAGAGATGTGTGTAGGAAGAGTTAGAAGACCTACCCTAGAGAACCCTTATCGTTTGAATAATGTTTTGAAGATCCTTGTTATTTGAAGATATTTCATTTAGACCCTTTATGTTTGGGCTTTTATACTTTTGGAAAGATATTTTGTTTTGGCTCAATGATTTATTTAAATAAAGTCTTCCGCTTGCGTTATATATGTTCTGATGTGACCCCATAACGTAACCCTTTGTCTCTCTATCGGAGCGGGGTGTTACAATTATGGTATCAGAGCTGCCAGGCTCGACCTGTAAGACCTAGGTTATGACCTGTGAGGATTGGGTAGACATTAGGCTTCCGTTCGTATTTTGATATTATCGCTTCCTTTCGTATTTTGATCTTAACTCTGAATTGTCTTCGCTGTTTCATTCATTGAGCAAGTATCTTCTTTGACATTACGACAAGCAAGCTGCTACAAAGGGGCTTGTTTCTGATTCGACTACTAATCATGCGGCTAGTGCTTCAGGTACCGTTTCAGGAAATTCTTTATCTCCATGATCGTGATGTTTTTATTTTATTTCGGTATCGGTGTGACGCATTCTGTGGTCTTTCTTTTGTTGCTCCCTATCTATCGCAATTATCCTTATCTCCACCTTGAGGTGTCCGACATGTTAGATTGAATTAGAGTCCGCAATTTATCGATCCGTTTGAAATCTTAGATCGTTTTGTTAAAGTTTCTTATCGTTTGGTGTTACCTATGAAATGGTTTTATGTGCATGATGCGTTTCGTGTATCGCTTATGAGAGGTTTCAATTTGGTCATGTGTCCGTTAGATCAGATTCGTATGATTTCGTATCTGTTTCGTTTAGTCTTTCTACTTCAATTTCGAGGACGGAATTTTCTTTTTAGAGGGGAAGAGTTGTAAAACCCAATTTTTGAAATTTTGAAAATTTGAATTTTCATTTTGTTTTATTAATTTTGAAGTATAACCTAAAGTATTATAAAAGAATTTGGAAATAAATACCTTAGGTTATGGATTTTAGAAATATAACCTAAAGTATTTGATTATTAAAAAATATATATAAAAACTATATATATATATATATGTGTTAGGCCGGATTTTTAATAAAAGAAAATAATAATATCTTTTGAAAATTTGATTAATTATATTACTTGTTTCCTTTTTGGTTAAAACCTATCCTTAAAATAAGATAAGTATGAAAAGATCTTGCCAAATAATTATGTAATCTTTAAACATGGAAAAAAATATTATGTTTGCCCCCCTTTGATCCTTAATTGGCCGACCACTTATGGCACACACACTCATAAAATCTTTTAAATTTTGAAGATTGGTTATAAAGGGAAAAGAGTGTGATATAAAGGGAAACTAGCTATATAATTTGCAATACATTAAATTGGTCCTCATCCCCTCTCCCCTATATATATCACACGTCCAACTTCTCCCTCCCATCTCCATCATTCTCAAAAACTTCATCTTTCAAATTGTGTAATCCTCCATTGAAGGTCCAAAGAAAAATAGGTGATTCTTGGTGGTTTTTCTAGCTTAGGTGAATTTGTGTACTACCTTCTCCATTCTTTTGATATAATCTTGTGGTGTGATTGTGCTCATCTTCCCTCCTTCATCCTCCATAGGTAATCATTCCATCATTTGTGTCTTTGTTATAGTCACCATGATCTTAAACTAGTTTTTGACATAAAATCATGTGTTTTGAAAAGATAATGATTTGTAAGAATTAGTAAAAGTCTTCATCATTTAATCTTGTGGAATATGGCTAATTACATGTTTTGAAAACCTAGCTAATCATTAATGGTGTTATAATTAAGAACCAACAAGTTTTGAAACCCTAGGTTTGGCTTTAATGGGGTTAATTAGGGTTTTTGATGCTTAAATTCATGGCATAAAATTGGGTGGTGTTCATGAGGTCATAAGTCTTTCATAAAAATAGCTTTTAACATAATTCTTGAGCCTAAAGTGAAGTTCAATGAATCTAGTTTCTGGAAAATCCGGCCTCATGTCAATTGGAGCTCGGGAAGGTCGAGTTTTAGATTTTACAAGATTAAGTGTCAATTCTGGAAATCAAATCCGAAAATTTCACTTGTAGTATTTGATTTTTAATTCGAAAACCATAAGGAGTTAAGGGCTAATTTTCGAACTGGTAAAAATACATGATATTAGCTACCTTCCTGAATTTTTTTATAATTTTTCAAGATGTCTAAGTGGGGTAAATTCGTGTCAACTTTTCATAAGTTTCTGCCAGGCTGATTTCGGGACTGTTTTGGGTAACAAGGGTCTTTGGGCTATCTAAAATTTGAATTTAATAAAATCCTTGAATGGGGACACTGTAGATACATTAGGGAAGACCTGGGATTTTTGGCTTAATTTTTAAAGGCAATTTGGTTAGACTTTTAAGTAAGGAAAGTTACCTAAAATAACTTGTAAAATTTAGAATTTTGGAAAACCCTAAATAAGTAAAGTATACTTGTATTTTTGGAAAGTTTTGAAAGATAACTTGTAAAACAAGTCATGTAATATTAGTAAATGTGTCTTTGTAGATCCGGTGACTCGTGTGTGACTTCATTCTATTTGTGCTCGTTCCTTTTCGCGTGTATTTGCTAAGGTAAAGATATTTCGTCCTTTTAGTAAGGACTCCCTTGATTCGTTTTTTTATTAGTTGGTTAACTTCGGATGACCTATTTGATTTTCTCCTCGTTATCTCGTGACTCCTATTACGCTCCATGATATCTCATTCGTTTTGACATCTCAATGATTCGTTATTCGCAATTATAATACTGTTTGATATTCGTTGTTGATGCCATGAAATGTTACCAAAAATAGAATATTCAGAAATTGTTTTGCCTATTACTCTTTGCTCGAGCTTTTTGTAACTAGCCATGGAGGTACCATGGCCATGTCATTGATGCACCGATGGCATGACACTATCTATGGCTCATCGGATGCTGGGCACGTTGGGCACACGGCGTTCCCTTTTGTATGCGCATTGCTATAATTTGATTTAATATGATTGTACACTCGCCATTAGTACTTGTGTATCTGGATATGATTTGTTTTGCAAGGAGCGTATGTATGCATCCTAGGTACTTTGTTTAGTTCAGTTTTGGTGAATGGTGCTGTGGTGCAATACACCCCATTCTTCATTTGGAAGGATACATTTAGAGGTCTGCGCACTCTCAGTATAATTCATGACTACAAGACTTATGATAGATACTATTAGCGTGTGGCACGCTTTAGACATTTGTTTAAGTCTAAGCATGTGGCATGCTTTAGACATTTGTAGGCTCGTGAGAATTCTTTGTTTGTGACGCATTTCTTACTCGTTGAATCATCATACCTTTATCTGATCCGTATTTTATTTACTCAATTTGATTGACATCCGTTTGGCAGGCTTTCGTTATCCGTTCGTTATCTCATCATTTGCTTTATCATTATATGTTATATATTCGTTCACTGAGCGTTAGCTCAGCCGCGTTTTCTTTTCTTGTGGCAGGTATTAAGCGGGAAGCTAGGAATTGAGAGATGTGTGTAGGAAGAGTTAGAAGACCTACCTTAGAGAACCCTTATCGTTTGAATAATGTTTTGAAGATCCTTGTTATTTGAAGATATTTCATTTAGACCCTTTATGTTTGGGCTTTAATACTTTTGGAAAGATATTTTATTTTAGCTCAATGATTTATTTAAATAAAGTCTTTCGCTTGCGTTATATATGTTCTGATGTGACCCCATAACGTAACCCTTTGTCTCTCTATCGGAGCTGGGTGTTACAGTTATAGAGAATGCTTTTTTTTAAATAAAAAGAAATGCAAGTATAACCAAACTAGAGTTTTCGTAAAACCTCAAACATGGCGAAAGTTAATTAGCCTGAGCAATTCATGGTATCTCCTAAATTACGCATATCCTGATCAACTATGCTTAATTTATAAAGGGCCATAAAATGATGGGGATAGTTTTCTTAAGCTATGTTAGAGGAAGGGAGGGATGTGTGAGTAGCGAGACCACCTGAAAATGAGTTGACCTCGAATACACGTATTGAGTAATGAGTACTTTTGTGTAGTGATACGGTATGAAAATGCTTGCGAGCATTGAGGTTCAGATTGTCGTTGATTGCTAAGTGTTTGCCGTGCTGCCTTAGTTGTATTGTTAAGTGTTTGCCATGTTGCCTTAGTCGTATTGCATGATGTCTTGAGAGCCTTGGTAGGTATGTTGATTGACAGCGATGCCAATTAAGGGTGTGCCCCTAGTAGATATATTAAGATATTGTATGATGCTTTGAAGTGCTTATTCTGTATAGAACCATGAGGGTGCTTGTTTATCGTTCGTACCTTCTGGGTATATTTGATATTATATATATATATATATATATATATATATATATATAAGAGAATATATATACATATATACGGTTATGAACACCTAATTTCAAATGCTATGTTGATTATATATATGTAAAGCACAGTGATGCTGGTAATTTGATTAATGATATTTTGTAAAGATACTTTTACCCTTACCGTGTTATCACAGGTCATGTCTACCCCAGCTTATGTTAATTCGGAGACTATCACCCAGGCCGACGGAGCTTAGAGCTTCCGAGTGCCCGTCCCTTTACCCGATGACCCCGGCGTCGTGCCCTTGAGTCGATGGAGGAGATAACACCTAGTACGTATGAGGTAGGGCAAAGCTCTAGGTATGTACCAGAGCATGAGGGAGTAGAGAGGATATCTGCATTTAGACATCCTACCCTTGTTACATAGATAGATCCTGAGGATGACAGAGTTTACACCGACATTCCAGCTTATGCACCACCAGCTGCACCTGTTCAAACACCGCCATCTCCTGAGTGGTCACTTGGTTCCTTACCAGTTTCACCATCATCTCCTGTAGTTCCATCACTCATAGCTTCGCCAGTGGCTACCCACAACCACCATATCGGTAGACGAGGATCAGTTTATAGAGGTAGGGGCGTAGTTAGAGCTTCATGGGAGTATACTCCATGATCACACTCAGCGTTTGGATGCGCTACCACCTACTTTGGTTGCGGATATCGATAGGGATGTGAGGGAGTTGTATACTAGGTCAGGAGTGGTTAGAGATGAGATCTTTTTGCAGAGGTATAGGTTTAGGAGTTTGGAGCGAGAGCAGGAGAGAGCCATAGTGACTTTTGGAGCTTTGTGAAGGCTAGTGTTGCATTGGAGGCATGGGCAGGGCATGTTGACACCCGGTTGGCAGATACGTCACGGGATAGGTATGATGACCATAGATTGATTCATGACATGTTAGTGCAGCAGGCCGCTATGCAACGTGAGCTTTAGGAGATGAGAGGTCGTGTTACTGCTTTAGAGCAGGAGAGGGATCGTAGAGAGCAGTAGATGGTATATGATTGATTAGGGTTTTGTTCACCACTAAACCATGTAGCTTCAGTTAGTATTAGATTTGAACTGAGTAGTCTCAGTGGTAGTAGTTATGAACTGATTAGTATCAGTCGGTAGTTGACTCTTGTAGAAGTCATAGTTATTATGGTAAAAGGATAAACAATAGCTTGTTAATATAAGATTCTTGAGAATAAAGTGAGAGGTCATAGTGAATCTAGTTTTTGGGAAAAATCCAATAGCCTCTGTCAATTGGAGGTCGGTAGTGTTGGTTTAGATTTTACAAGAATAAGTGTCGCGTAAGTTTCTTGGAAATCAAATACGAAAACTTTCACTTGTAGTATGTTGATTTTTTGGATGTTCGAAAAAAACATAAGGAGTTTAATGGCTAATTTATCGAACTGGTAAAATAGATGATATTAGCTTACCTTCCTGAGAATTTTTGTATAATTCTCAAGTTGTCTAAGATGGTGGTAAAAGGTCGTGTGTCACTTTTGTGCATAAGTTTACTACCAGGCGGATTTCGGGACTGGTTCTTTGGGGTAACAGGGTCCTTGGGCTATCTAAAAAAATTAATTTAATAAAATCCATGGAATGGGCGGACACGGGTAGATCTACACTTGGGGAAGACCTGGGATTTTTGGCTTAATTTTTAAAGGCAATTTGGTTAGACTTTTAAGTAAGGAAAGTTACCTAAAATAACTTGTAAAATTTAGAATTTTGAAAAACCCTAAATAAGTAAAGTATACTTGTATTTTTGGAAAGTTTTGAAAGATAACTTGTAAAACAAGTCATGTAATATTAGTAATGTAATATAAGAAATACAATTGTAGATCGGTGACTGTGTAGTGACTTGCATTCTGTATTTAGTGCTACGTGCCTATTTCGCGTGTATTGCTAGAAGGTAAAAGATATTTCGGACTTTTAAGTAGGACTCCCTTGATTCCGAGTTTTATTTTTTTTTTACGTTGGTTAAACTTCGGGATGAAACTATTTGATTTTCTCTATAGTCGTTCATATACATGACTCCTCTTTACGCTCTTTTGATATATTATTCGATTTTGGACATCTCAATGTTTTGTTATGTTCGCATTGATAATTGAATACTGTTTGATATTTACGTTGTTGATGCCATGTGATTGTGTACCAGAAAAATAGAATAGATTCGGGAATTTGTTTTTGCCTTATTACTCGCGATGGCCCGTGCTTTTTGAGAAATTAGCCATGGAAGGTACCTCATAGGCCATGTCATTGATTTGCACCGATGGCAGATGGCACTCCATCTGAGGATGATGGGAATAGGTCCACGGCTAGTTCCTTTTTTGTTGATGGCGAGTTGAGATGAGTGATTTGATATGATAGAGTACACTCGCCATTAGTGCTGTGGTATCTGGATATGTTTTGTTTTGCAGGAGCTAGATATGGATGCATCCTAGAGTGATTAACATATGTTCAGTTCAGTTTTGGTGAATGGTGGAGTGATGCTTGATGCCAATACACCCCATTTCTACATTTGGGAAAGGTTACATTTAGAGTTGCTGCTCTATGATATAATTTGACTAGACTATTTGATATGAATACTCAATTAGCGTGTGGCATCGCTTTAGAGACATTTGTTTAAGTGCTAAGCATGTGAATGACTTTAGACATTTTGTAGGCTCTTGTGGGCTCAATTCCTTTGTTGTGCCTATGTCTAGTACTCTTTATACGAATCATCATACCTTATCTTGATACGATATATATTGATCCTCAAATTTTGAACATCCGTTGGCAGGCTTTCGTTATACGTGTTCGTATTTTCTATCATTTACTTTATCAATGTGAGAACGAGTTATATATTCGTATCAACTGAGCATTAGTAAGCCGCGTTTTTTTTCTTGCGGCAGGTACTAATGAAGCGGGAAGCTGGTGGTATTGATGTGTTGTAGTGTAGGAAGAGTTTAGAAGACCTACCCTAGAGAACCCTTATCGTTTGAATAATGTTTTGAAGATCCTTGTTATTTGAAGATATTTCATTTAGACCCTTTATGTTTGGGCTTTTATACTTTTGGAAAGATATTTTGTTTTGGCTCAATGATTTATTTAAATAAAGTCTTTCGCTTGCGTTATATATGTTCTGATGTGACCCCATAATGTAACCCTTTATCTCTCTATCTCGGAGTCTGGGTGTATACAGTTATAGAGAATTGATTTTTTTTAATAAAAATGAAATGCAAGTATAAACCAAAACTTAGAGTTTTCGTAAAACCTCAAACATGACAAAAGTTAATTAGCCTGAGCAATTCATGGTATCTCCTAAATTACGCATATCCTGATCAACTATGCTTAATTTACAAAGGGCTATAAAATGATGGGGATAGTTTTCTTAAGCTATGTTAGAGGAAGGAGAGGGATGTGTGAGTAGTGAGACCCACCTGAAAATTAGTTGACCTCGAAGTACAACGTATTGGATAGATGATGAGACTTTTGTGTCGTGATACGGGGTATGAAAAAAAAAAGAAAAAAATGCTGGAGCATTGAGGTTCAGATTGTCATTGATTGCTAAGTGTTTGCCGTGCTACCTTAGTTGTATTGTTAAGTGTTTTGCAATGTTTGATTAGTCGTGAATTCGCATGATGTGACTTGGTGTGATCTTGGTGTGGATATGTTGAATTGACAGACGATGCCATTAAGGGTTGTGCCCTTGAGTAGATATATTAAGATATTGTATGATGCTTTGAAGTGCTTATTCTGTATAGAACCATGAGGGTGCTTGTTTATCGTTCGTACCTCTTGGGTATATTTGATATTATATATATATATATATATATATAATAATATATATATATATATATATATATATATAATATATATGTAATTGCTCTATATATAATTATAATATATATAATATATATTCTTATATTATATTTATTATATATATATATATAAGTGAATATATATACGTATATACGGTTACGAACACCGAATTTCAAATGCTATGTTGATTATATATATATGTAAAGCACAGTGATGCTGGTAATTTGATTAATGATATTTTGTAAAGATCTTTTTACCTCTTAGTCGTGTTATACAGGTGGTTAGTCTACGTAGCTTATGTTTAATTCGGAGACATCACCCAGGCTTGACGGAGCTTAGCGCTCCGAGTGCGTTCATATTACCCGATGACCCCCGGCGGTCGTGCCCTTGATGTCGTGGAGGATATGATAACACTAGTACGTATGAGGATAGGGCAAAGCTTCGTAGGGTATGGTACCAGAGCATGAGGGCAGTAGATGAGGATATCTGCATTTAAGACATCCTACCCTTTTGTTACATAAGATTGATCGGAGGCAGACGAGATTTTCACGACATTCTACTGCTTATGACACCACCAGCTGACGTCGATTGGTGAACACCGCCATCTCCTGAGTGGTCACTTGGTTCCTTACCAGTTTCACCATCATCTCCTGTAGTTCCATCACTTATAGCTTCGCCAGTGGCTACCCACAACCACCATATCGGTAGACGAGGATCAGTTTATAGAGGTAGGGGCGTAGTTAGGCTCCTAGGAAGTATACTTCTTGATCACACTCTGCGTTTGGTATTGCGCTACCACTACTTTGGTTGCGGATAATGGGATTATCAATAGGGATGTGGGAGTTGCTATTACTAGGGTCAGGAGTGGTTAGAAGATGAGATCTTTTGTCAGAGGTTATAGGTTAGAAGTTTGTGAGTCGAGTTGCATGAGAGGAGCCATAGTGACGCTTTGGAGCTTTGTTGAGGTCTAGAATAACTTTTTTATATTAGATGTTTTCGGTGTTGCATTGCGAGCACAAGAGTGGGCAGGGCATGTTGACACCCGGTTGTTAAGATACGTCACGGATAGGTATGATGACCATAGATTGATTCATGACATGTTAGTGCAGCAGGCCGCTATGCAACGTGAGCTTTAGGAGATGGAAGAACGGTTCGTGTACTGCTTGTTGAGCAGGAGCAGGGAGAGAGAGCAGTAGGAGGGCGTATTAATGATTGATTAGGGTTTGTACACCACTAGTAACCATGTATGTAGCGTTCGGTTAGTATTAGATTTTGAATTGAGTAGTCTCATAGTGGATAGTAGTTCATGTGAGAACTGAATTATATTCTTTATCGGAAATGTTTGATACTTGATTAGTTGAGTAGAATGATTATGATGTGCGGATTTAGAAATCAATGAATGGTAGTTCATTTTATTACATGGTTGATCGTTTGATATCTTGAGTACATCGTTGTATATACTAGTTAGTGACTATGGTTCGTCCCCTCACCTCAATAGGATTTCAATTATTGCGAGGCCAACGATCTCAGACAGTTATGTCATCACTACGTGGACGACTGTTGAAAATATTCAAGTGACAATGATCCAAAAGTTGCGTTGGTAAGAACGCGGAGTTAGGTAAAAACCTCTGTGTAGTCGAGAACGGAGTCTTGGACCGCGCGATTGTAGTAAGCCTAAGTTGTATCTGATTTCGATCGTTTTAGTGTAACCCTGATTGAATATTTTTAAATGCTTTAGTGGAATTAGAACCCTTAAGTGACTCTCGAGAACTAAGTGAAAAATCTACTTGGAAGAGTTTAAGCAGATTTTGGTAAGCGATCCTTTAAAAAGGTTGAGAAGAGCAATGCGTAGGTCGTAATGTGTATGACACATACCTCTTGGAAGATGGAACACACTGAATAGAATAATCGAGGGACTAGATGCCGTCAAATGTTCTAAGAGTTTTGTTGACACGTCGAGGACTGGATCATATCCGGACACCCGAGCAATATGTGACCTAAAGGTTAGGAAGGACTATTAAGTTGAGGAGATAGTAGGAAAGACTATCATGTTGTGTGAGACTAGATCTGGATAGATTATGAGAAAGTATAAGAGCTAGACGTCTGGACTAGGTCTATAGGGGAATCAAAAGAAACCCCGCTTAAAGAGACCAAATCGATAGAGGACTAGTGCGTTGATTGAGGAATGAAATTTTTTCTTGTTGATTGATTATGATTGAGAATTTGAGTTGAATTTCAAGGGAAAAATTCATTTAAAGGGGTTAGACTGTGATAACGGGTAACTTGTCCTGGGTTAAGTATTATAAAATATCGTAATTTCCTATCGGAGTCTTTCGACCTTGTCAGCTTTGTTGGCAGAAAGCTGAAAAGTTGACTTCGGTTGACCTATCTTGCCTAAAACGGTTACGGTTTAACCGGGTTTTGGGAGAGTCATAAGTATCGTAAGAGAATCACTTTTGATCTGTCTTTCCGTTTTGAAGTGGTTATGTGGTCATTCAGTGCTTTCCGGGAAGTTTTCCCGTGTTTAGCGAAAATCGTCACGCAACGCGTACCAGCACGACAATTAATTTGAGAACGAGTTTTAATAAATTTGGAAGAGTGTTAATGAGTTTATGTGTTGAATAAATTCATGTTTTAAATTACATTGATTTAGAACGTAAATCGTTGGTGTGTAATTTAAAAGATATCAAAAAACAAGCGTTTTCGTGAAATTTGGTAAAAGACCGTAACAGTTGTAAAAGTGAAAATTTTGGGTGAAACTAAGGTGAC
>BQNB010130898.1:0-18864 GCA_026074375.1 Tanacetum coccineum
TTTGTGGATTTTGATCCTTGTTATATATTTATATTTATTTATATATAAAAAGGAATAAGAATACGCGAGTCAATTTTTGGCGCCACTGCCGGGGAGGCTGTGAAAACGATTATCGTCACGTTTGACAATTTGTGTTTGAATATGTGAATATTTTCTTCTATAAAAATATAAAAAGTAAAAAAATATTTTTCATTTTCTTTTATTAGAATATTTTTCATTTTCTTTTCTAGTGAATAAGAATCACATATGTGAGTTCTTGAGAGTATTTGGTTAAAGGATATATGTGAACGAGTGTGTTTTCCCTTCCCATTTAATTCGTGCTCATCCAGACATATAGTGTGGAAAAAAAGAATAATGAAGACAAATGTAGATGAAAGCGATAAGCTTGAAAATGTCAAGATGAATGACGGCTAGCATATGACGAACTTCATCCACGAAGTTATGTAGCTCTTCTCGAGCAATGCGGATGTTTATAGAACAGTCACATGACAAGGTATGAGGTTGTCTTAAAGGTGGTAGCGGAAAAGGTGGACGAAAGGTATTAACCATCTATATAATAATAGAGGCATGATTAAGGTTTTTGTGAAACGAATTAGACATGAACAATGAGTGACATTTTAATTTACATTTCGTGAATTAAAAATACTTAAACATTTCGGATGAAATAATTAAGTTGTCGAGATTTATCGAAATATATTTAATAGTAACAAGACTATTAAAAATAGTACGAGACGTTTACGAGATTTTTGATAAATTTTGACATAGGAGTGACATTTTAATTTGCTTTACGCGAATTAAAATTGCTTAAGCATTTTGGATGAAATAATTAACTTGTCAAGATTTATAGAGATAAATTTAATAGTAACAAGACTATTAAAAGGAGAATGATACGTTTACAAGATTTGTTCCATCATTCCTAGACCTAAACGCAAAATTTTGAATGGTTCATGTTGAGTGGTTTAGTGAGAATGTCAGCAATGTTGTCTTCCGACAGAACTTTTTAGATGAAGATATATATATTTTTGGACGTTATCGCAAATGAAATGATGAAGGATTTCAGAGAGTTTTCTATCCTAAGAACGATGGATAAAGTTCAATCCTTATTATGTATGAAGTCAGCATGACGATAAAACATCATGACATTCCTATAAGGATGGAAAGGACTAACAAAAGTGAATGTACTTAGTTTCAAAGTGTGTATATTAAAGAAGCTGTGAATCACTTATGTAGAAACTCGTAAGACCTTTGTGACTCGAAGGTTGATGTTAGCTTTTAACTTTTGGAAGAGCGTTTTAACATATGTTGTTAAAAGGCTTGAATATGAATTTTTGGATATGACTTTTAACTTTTGCGATCGCAAGTTAAAATTACATGAATATTTCGGATGAAATATATAAGTTGTCAAACCAAATTAGAGGTGGATTAGATTTGTATCTACCCATCCTTTTATAAAAGAGTGGATTATTTGGTAGGAAACGAGATGATGAATAAGGAAGTGTGTGCATGAAGACTCTAGGAGATTTAAGACCATTTTACGACTATTATGACCTATTGGATTATGAGACTAAAGGCCGCGTGTAATAAGGGTATAAATTCTAGTGTCAGGAAATATATACCTAGATGCATATGACACATAGGTTTAAGCATGTAAGACTATTTAAGCATGCATCAACACAATAACCATAAAGATTAATGTGTAAGACTATAAGACATCTAAAAGTATATCGTGATAGGCATACCTAATTCGTTATGCATCAAACTGACATAGTGTAGGTGCATAATTAACACACAAGTCATGTAAAATGACGCATAATAAACATGATTACTTTAAACGCAAACATCATGTAAAACATGTTAACATTTAGCATTTAAGAGCATGTATTATCTAGATAAACTAAGAAATATTATATAGGAATTGTTTGACAATGAAAAAAACCCTTATAATAAACATGCATTCAATAACCAAGCAAATAATCGTTGATCATCACGAAGGCATATAATCGTATCACATAGGAATAAGTTATCATCTTGAAACTTCAAAAACACATATGTGAGATGCCATGAATCTAGGAACGTCTGATAAAATCATAGTTACTACTTGTTTAATGAGACATTCTAATGAAATGCAAATTTCATCAATGTAAACTAACTTTAGTTACTACTTGTTTATTTAGCTTAAATTTACCTATCGAAGTGTAGCATAGATGAGATATGCTTGGTTCTCTAATACTTCGCGTAATATGACTCAAACAACCATGTTTTTATGATGGTAGATATAGATGATATATTTTACACATAATCCTAATAGAGATGTGTTGAATGCTTAGAAAAGCATAAACAAGATGTTCTAATCTTATGTTCGAGATCTATAGGTTGTTTGGTTTTGATGACATATTGCTTGATTTAATAGATGTCTTATATTAAGTCATATTGCATGTGTAGTTGCTACATCTTATTTTAACGTGATTGGATTTTTAAAAGCTAAGAGATGTGCTTATTTGTAACAATGAAGAATACGTTATATTGAGAGTGTTTTAAGAATGCTCATTTGCATATCTTGTTAAATGAATCTCATCAAAGTTATTTACCTTAATTGAGTTTGTGATTCTTAAATGATATATGATTGAAATGAGACATATTTTATTTTTAAACAAATATGCTTTTCTAAAATTATTATTTTTATCAATGCTATATATCCTAATTAAACAAGTATTTGAATAAATGAGTTTTACTTGTTTATGCATTGACACATATTATGATGGGTTATTTTTTAATTCTAAATAGCTTATATTTTTGCAAACAGCATGTAGTATATTATCTTGTAACACAACCATTCATGCTACGAAGAAAATAAAATACATAGGATATACATTATCCTTTATCACTTGTTTAACACGATAAGTGCATGACTTCTTTGGACAAATGTTTCCCAAACATCATGTTACCCTAGGTGGATGAATAAGAGTATTATTCTTATTTTAGAATTTAGCCAAATGTGAATTTGAGCTTTGAGTTGTATATTTAAATTGTATGAGCAAAGTTTACCTATGTTGTTAGTTTGCTAGTGTTTGGTTTTTCAGAAATGACCATTTACTAATTGCATTGCAATGTAAATTGCTTTAATATTTCAGATGCAACATCCAAGTAATTAATCCTATTTTATTGTGTATTTTATGCATCTTATTAAACATATTAGTCTAATATTTGGAACACAACCATTGGACAAGTAGATTAAATATGGCATCATCAACACAAGTATGAGTTATGATCCGAAGCATATTCTTTTCATCTAGAAAATGATGTAATTATTTTCATATCAATCTAGTGTGATTGAGTATGTAGATTCAAGATAATATGTTTTGTTATATATTGATATAATCTTGAAACTAAACAAATAAGAATCCGATTTCATGTCCATACTCAAAAACTTGTCAATTAGATTCGATAAAGATATCAATCCTAATTTGAATAATTGAATCGATATATACTCGAAACCTTTCTTGACCCTCACGAACACTCATTTAAAAGAAAATAAATAACTATTTTAATAGTGTGTTCCATTAATCCTAAACTAGTCATGAATGGGAGGTTAATGAATAATGACAAGTTAACTTATTACTTCATATTGTCATATATTTTGTTTATGTGAAAGACTATTTATTGTTACATACAATGTGCATAGTTTTTAGCAATTCATAAGTTTTAATATACAAAACACAACTCTTGTAAAATGCTAAAAAAATTATGTGTGTGTATGTTGGATCAATGAAAACACACGCAAAGTTCAAAAATACATTTTCTTTTACTTAAATACTAATGTATTAAAATGATTCATTTTCTGTTGTTTAAACAACCTATAAGGTCAAACAAGGCAAGTTGTTGAAAATATTTAAGCGTGTTGTTGAAAATAAGTTAAATCGTTGGAAATATTTAGGTGACAAGTTTTAACGCATTTTCGGATATACTTGACAAGTCATTGAACTCTTATTCCTAAGTATATTTCCATAATCGAAAAGATTTACAAGATGTTTATGTAACATTTATAAATTAAGTGACCTATGCCTATATGCAGTGCAAAAAATAATTTCGCAACTTAATACAAAAAATCTAGCATAAGTTTTACTAGAGCATTATCATGAATACTAATAACGAACAACTTACAAGACATATATTACATATATGTTTCTAGATAGCTTAACTACGAAATGCAACAAGCGCATAAGAATTTAACTAACATATTGAGACACACACAAAAGAAATAATCATATAGCACAACACATAAAAGTACTTGTTGTCGTTTTGTGTATTAAATACAACAATGTATACTTAGCTCTGTTTTGTTTGAAAACGAAATAGTTTCCTCCCCATTTCAAAAAACCAAGTTTAATATATTTGAAAAGTTAATTACATCATTTTTTAAAGATATACCGACTAGATATGTCTGACTCGAAAGGAAAAGATAAAATACAAGTTTTACGTTAAGACGAGACTCAACGTTTTGAACAATAAGTAGTATTTTCTATTTCTAGCCGACTTAGATTTCTTTTCAATACTTGGAAGTATTTTTATATGAAAGTAGACTCAATTACCTTTAAAATGATGAGTGACACGACTTCTATGGACTTACGGTTGATTTTATATGAATTTTCCAAGTTTTACAAAAATCTGCCAAAACAGTCAGGTGGACCCCTGATTGATATGGGGGCCGCCCTTGGGAGATAAGGGGGCTGCCCAAAACAATAAGGGGGCCGACACATGCTGAACACATTCCCTATTTTTTTTGTACAAAATCATTTAGTGATTTAGCAAAAAGGTGTAAGACTTACTAAACTTGATACCGAATATGTAATACTTATTTTAAGCATCATTTTTACTTCAAGCTAGTATACTAAGTGTATTTAACAACAAACTAATGCAATTCAAGAAACAAAACACTTTTCATATTTAATCTCATTTCATGAGTAATTTGATACATGGATCGTACTCAATTTTTAAAATTATTTGTTTTGAAAATTAGTGCGACATGGCTTTGATACCAATTATGAAAACCGTAAAGGGGAGGGAGGTGAATACGTTTCCATTTTAAAACTTAAATCGTTTTGTTTCAAATTATCGATCAAGTTAGACGCAATATGAAAAGTGTAATTAATACATCTAAAACCATTAGAGCATGTCATAGCAATATAAGCACAATCACAATATTAACTTCTATTCATTACACAATCATTTTCCAAACATTATAAGCAACAATCTACACACATATAGATATAATTCAAATATAAATGTAAAGCGATATGTAAATAAAGATGTAAAGCGAAAGATAAAAGAAAGTGCAAACCGGACACGATGATTTATAGTGGTTCGATCACGAAGCTCTTCTTCGCCCTACTTCACTCCCCGAGTACCCAACTCGAGAGTTACTTCAATACCCAATAAGTTCCTTTCTTGGCGGAGAAAATCTTATAACGTCGCTTACATTATTTTCCGACACTAACCTAGATGTCAAGTTCTTTTTCGGGTATAACCGAACCCGTTATGTTTATAGCCTAACATAACTAACCACTACGTCACTTACAATGTTTTCTGACACTAAGCTAGATGTCGAGTTCTAATCTTAGCTAGAACTAATCTACCACTCACACTCGTATTTTGAGGCTGAAAACTAACCGGCCACACAAGTATTTTACTCACCTAAAACATACCCCAATCAACGCGACCCCTAACTATTACATAAGTTTGGAAGACATTGACTTGATCTATACATCGTGAATGTAACACATGTCAGGAATGCACTAAGTATAATACATCGTATCTTGACGATTACGAGTGTTCTTCTCTTGCACTTAGAGATGAACGATTGGATCACTTGTAAACAAATGTTTAAACAAGTTACATGATCAAAGAATAAGAGATATATTTTCTGATTTAAAACTGTGTGAAAAAATGTGTAAAATATGTTAAAACAATCCACTATTTATAGACAAAGTCTAGGACGAAAATAGGTAGTCGGCCCCCTTATCTCTTGCCGGCCCCCTTATCTTATCACAGCCGGCCTCTTTATTAATCAGGGTGCGCCTACTTATAGACGCTCCTGATTTTGTCCTTTTGTGAGAAAATGTTTTCTGAGGTAGGTTTTTATGATTTTGGGGAGAAAAATCTGATTTCAAATATATATTTGATTTAAAACATTTCTTATAATTACAAAAATATTTTATCTAATTATTTTTGTCAAAAGGTTTTGTTATATTTATAAAAATATAAAGTTTAGAACAAAAATTATTTCTTTGATCATCCAACAAATTTAAAGTTTGTTTCTTCATACCTTTAATGATTTACATCGGGTGCAAACTTATATTTGTTGTTGAAGCAGACTTGAGACGTCGAGAGATATTGACGTATGAATGCATTGATGATTTGTGATTACGAGTAACTTGAGTACTTTACGTTATGTGTTAAAAGTTACATGTTTGTCATCACCAAAACACAAAGTGAATGTATAGATTAAATATCGTAATATATGCACTAACACTATATTTTGTTGGAAATGCTAGACAATTACATTTTCTAGGAACTTTTAACAATGTTAAAGTAATGAAATATCTTATGCTACTTTTTTAGCAAGTTTGAAAATACCTTGTGCTATTTAGATGGATGCTATTAGTCAACCACTATAAAGTTAGAAAAAAATAACTATAAAGAAAGAAAAATGGCAAGTATTTTCTCATCGTAATTTATGCCGACAAATCTGGTTTCTTCATAGATGTGGAATGAGTAACATATAATATAGGATGAATTGTTTATGAAAATAGGTAAGGGTAAAAGTGGGAGAAAAGAAAAATCCAAACACAATTAATGAGTAACTATATATGAAGAGGAATCTTATTAACATTAAATGTGTTTTAACTCACGCTACTATGGCATAAGATAGAAAGAGCATAAGATCAAACCAAACATTTAAAACACCATAACGTAGATGTGAAATGAGTAAAGCAACAAATATCAACACGGAAGAATTGTGTGATGTATAAAACAAAGACCCCACTTACCATTTCGGAGGACCCCTTACGTCCGTAGTTCGTTCCCGCCCCCACCCACCTCCCACACACCCCCCTTCCAGCACCAAACACCCCAGCCCCCACCCCCAATCAATGCAGTCCTCACCACACGTGCCGCTCAACAACAATACACCACGCTATACCGCCCAAATCCTAGCGTAAAAAACCCCACCCGCACCCAAAGACATAAGATAGAAAGACCATAAGATCAAACCAAACATTTAAAACACCATAACGTGATATTTTTGGTATTTCATAACTAAATTAAAGAATAAATTTCATGTTTCGTCCTTGTGGTTTACACCTACTTTTACCTTTCGTTTCCATTTTAAACTAAGTACGCCACCCGTCCCTGTGGTTGACAAATCTTACATGTTTCGTCCTTTCGTTAACTAACCGCCGTTAACAGCATCACGTGCAAAAAATATGAAGGCATTTTAGTCTTTTCGCTCCTCACCTATAACATTAATATTGCAGATATCATCCATGTGGTTTGCCTTTTTCATATTTTTCGTCATTGGATAAAAAGTATTAAAAATAAATAAATGTGAACACATAGTTTTAACTACTAAAACTCGTATAAAAATACTAAATGAATTAAATAAAATCTAAAATTAACACATAAACTTTATAATACTAAAAACTAATTTTTAAAAATAAAAACTGTTAGGATCACGAAAAGTATCGGTTACTTCTATTATATCGTTTGATAGCTCGTAAAATAATATTTGGAAATTAGATAGGCCATCTTAGGAACAAGCCCATGGACAAGCCCATGGTCGGCCTCTATCTAGTGTATAAATACCCTCTCCACACATGGAGAGGGTGTTGGTTGATTCATTTTTACACTTAATCTAATCTTTCTTTCTTTGTTACTTTCTCTCACTAGAAGCATCCTCCCAACCTTTTTCTCTCTCTAGATTTCTTTATTGTTCTTTGGTGTTATTGATTACATAAGTTTTCAACAATTGGTATCAAGAGCCATGGAGTAATTTGTTTAGTTCTTGTGTTTGTTTGTGTTTCGTTTTATACAAAACTATAGCTTTTTATTGTATTTTTTTATATTCGAAGCTTTTGGTGTACACTAAAGGATCATTTACCTTGGTAAATCTGATCTAGTATCTTTAGGATATAGGTGTACAAGCTTAAAATCAAGAAAAGCATCATTTTTGTTCAAATTAGTGTTCGAAAACCTTTAGAAAGTACAAATCTTGATTTTAATTTTTTTGGCTTAAAAACCATAAAGTTTGCATTTTTAAGGTACCTATAGGCTTAGTAATACTAGTTGTACAAGAAATTTTGAAAAAAATGATTAAAAGTGAGTCTTTTTGTGTTTTGAAAACTTTGAGTTTCGGACTTGTTGAAGGCGATTTAGCAATTGCAGGTGAAGGCGAGTTAACAAGGTTTCTTTGAAAGGCGAGTTAACAAGGTTTCTTTGCAAGGCTAGTTAACAAGGTTTCTTTGCAAGGCGAGTTAGCAAGGTTTCTTTGCAAGGCGAGTTAACAAGGTTTCTTTGAAAGGCGAGTTAACAAGGTTTCTTTGCAAGATGATTTATCAACACTTCTTTACAAGGCGATTTATCATCTTCTCAGTGAAAGGCGATTTATCAACACTCCTTAGCAAGGCAATTTATCAAGATCCTAGTACAAGGCGATTTAACAGATTTCCTTTACAAGGCGATTTAACAGATTTCCTTCACAAGGCGATTTAACAATTTCTTTCACGAGGCGATTTATCAAGTTGTCCAAGCAAAGGCGAATTAACAATTTTCTTTGAAAGGCAATTTAACAACTTGTCTTTAGAAGGCGATTTAACAACTTTCACAAAGAAAATTAATTCACTTGAACACTTAAATTGCTTAAGTAACTTTTACAGTTTATCTCTGTGATTTGTAAAATCCTATGAAATATTTACTTGTCTTCCCAGTTTTATCAAGTGTTGTAAAATCTTGTATAGTTTCTAGACTTACAAACACTCAAAAGACTACTCACTAAAAACACAATTGCTTTCAATCACCGTTCGATCACCAAGTAATCTAATAACATTGAATCAAAATGGATTCAATGATTTCTACTGGACAAAAGAATACTCTTGCTGAGTACATGATACTTTCTGGTGCTGCCAATCGTCCACCAATGTTGGACAAAGACCTGTATGATTCTTGGAAAAGTAAAATGGAACTATACATGCAAAACAGAGAGCACAGAAGAATGATACTTGAATCAGTTGAACACGGTCCACTCATTTGGCCTACAATTAAAGAAAATGGTGTGACCAGGACAAAGAAATATGTTGAATTGTCTCCTGCTGAGAAAATTTAAGCTGATTGTGATATGAAGGCAATTAATATCATTCTTCAAGGTCTACTAACTGATATCTATTCACTTGTGAATCATCACAGAGTTACAAAGGATCTATGGGAAAAAGTTCAACTATTAATGCAAGGTACTTCTTTAACAAAACAGGAAAGGGAGTGCATATTATATGATGCATTTGATAAGTTTACTCACATCAAGGGGGAATCACTTCATCTGTATTACTTGAGTTTTACTTAGCTGATCAATGACAAGAACATTTACAACATGAAACTAGAGCAATTTCAAGTTAATACCAAGTTCTTAAACAGTCTTCCAAATGAATGGAGTAAGTTTGTGACTGATGTCAAGCTTGTAAAATATTTGCATACTACCAACTTTGATCAGCTCTATGCATATCTTGAACAATACAAACTCCATGTAAATGAAGTCCGTCTTATGCGTGAACGCAATCAAGATCCACTTGCACTAGTTGCGAATCATCAAAAGACCCTACCTCACTTCAACACTTATCAGTCTTCATATAACAATCCTCAGTTTCAATAATAGTTTTCACCATCTCAGTCTCATCAATATGGATCAACTAATCCAATACAACATTACTCAACTACTTATCCATCCACACCACATGCAATCACTTATCCACCAGCATCGTATCCAAATGCTTACTCATCAACTGTTCATCAAGAGACTTATCCACAACCACAACCTGTTCCTAAAATTGAATATACTATTTCCACAGTTAATCAACAAACACACCTTGCTGAATTTCCCCAGATGAACTCTGGTTTAGCAGTTCTAGTATTTAAGCAAAGAGATGACCCTATTGATACAATCAATAAAATGATGTCATTTCTGTCTACTGTTGTCGCATCTTGATTCCTAACTACCAATAATCAGCTAAGAAATTCATCCAACCTAAGACAACAAACAACTATTCATGATGGAAGGGTGACAGTCCAACCACTTTAAGGAAGACTAAATTCTTATGTTGCTGGTACTTTAGGAACACGAACTAACACTTCAGGAGCAGGAGGGAATTATTCAGGTCAACCAAGGGTTGTCATGTATTTTAACTGCCAAGGGGAAGGTCATATGGCAAGACAGTGCCCAAAGCCAAAGAGGAAAAGCAATGCTACATGGTTTAGGGAAAAAGTTCTCATGGTTGAAGCATAAGGAAATGGTAAAGTTCTGAATGAGGAAGAATTAGAAATCTTGGCAGACCCGGGTATTGCAGAAGGTCCAGTTTCACAGTCGGTCATTACACATAATGCAGCTTATCAAGTCGATGATTTGGATGCATATGATTATGATTATGATAAGATCTCTACAACCAAAGATGTTCTTATGGCCAATTGATGTGTATTTTTACAAGCTTTAAATTTATAATAACAAGAAATATCGATTTTGAGCAAAAACACAACATTCGGGCAAGTATACCATGTTCGAGTGTAATATAGTATTTGGTAAGTCTAGGTCATTCCACAGGATTTATAGCAATTCATAGATTGTTTATCAAGTAACAAAACTAAATGACTGTGCTAAACATGTGTATAAAGTAAGCAAGGAACATGACATGTTCCACATAACATAATAGATAGGGATAAAGCAAGACTTTATATAAACAAAGCATACAAGTCATATATGATGGGTAATCATAATAACAAGCATATCTACCAATGATAACATAGAATCCTTTCGGCCTATATACTACATCATCATTAGTGCATTAAGAATGGTTTATATCAAATATACATATATATGAATTCCTCCCAACCTGGTCGGTTGACATAAAGAAGGGTCTTAAACATTATTCCACTTAGGTTGTTTATCAATTTACCACACTATTCTCACAAGTATGATATTGACACGCCATAGATAAATGGTTCAAAATACATCAAGAAAATTAACCCTTTCGGCCTATTTCAATTGAAATGATATACCAATAGATAAACAATGATCCAAGCAAAGATAACATCGAATTCATAAACATGTATATTCATAAGTCATAGCAAAATCATCCAAATATTATTCATGTTTCACATAAGAGAACAAAGTACCAAAACAACCGAAGAACACTACTATGACAACCGTGACTTGAGCAGGTTAGTCAAACCGTTAGAGTTGACTAAAGTAATTATATGTGTTATAATTGTGTGCTTATGTGATCGTATATGAGTATTTGACATCAATCCGGGATGCGTGTTCATCTATTAGTGATTGAATTTTGTGGTTTTGGTAGCTATTTCATTTCGTTCACATTTTGTGACAATGGAAATAATAGCATGATTTTTTGCGTTATCATGTAATTTAGTGAATGATCGATATATGAGCGTAAGAGTATATAGTATATTATTAGGTTTTAGTTAAGTCTAGTATTTAAATTAAGTAAGTGTAGGTTTTTCTAAATTAAGAAAGTAATTTATAAAATGAAATTTATAAATAGTAATTTTAAAACTAGTTTTTATTTAAAAGGTTTACAAAATTAATAAAGGGTTTTTATAAAAATAAGAAAATAAGGGGATTAATATGTAAATAATAATCAAATAAAAAAATAAAAAGGGGTGTTAGTCGGCGGGTTTTAAAGAAAAGAAAAAAAAGGAAACAAAGTTTGAGTTAAATTATGATTCTATATGGTATAAATACAAATCTAATAAATCTCTAAATCACTTTTTCTCTCCCCTTATGTTTGTTCGGCCGATCCCCTCAAGAAAGAAAAAAATATCAAAAACCAAGGTGGTGATTTAAGGGTAATCAAGTGAAGGTTTAGGTATGTTTCAATTAAGTTTTTGTTTAATCTTTTTTTATAATTAGAAACTTTAATTGATGGAATACATAGGGTTCATAAATTTTCTGTAAATTAATGATATAAAACTATATAGGAGTGTCCGGGATTAGATTTAGAGCATGTGGGTGTAAACGGTTTAGTTTAGAACGCGTTAGATTGAAAATTAGGGTTTGGCAGAATTTTGGGTCGTGTTGATTGAATGATATCTCAAGGATGAAAATGAGTTTTGGGTTGAATCTTATGTCTAAATTGAAGTTTAGAGATTCTAATTTCCAAAACGTCCACCCCCGAAAGGCTTTGAGTCGGGAGGTTAGTCAAATAATTTTTACAAGAAAAATTGTCAAAACAGGAAATTCGGGTCAGATTTGGGTCTGATTTCGGGTAGTAAAACCCCTACTTAAAAGTTGAATTGAGGGTATCCAAAAACCAGAGGTCATATTTTATGTGTCTATTAACTCTAGCTCAAAGCACAAGTCTTAATTCATTGTCTAACTATTTTTAGAAAAATCAAACTTTTTGGTGTGCGTTTAGATCCGAATTTGAGTACTTTGTGATGTTGAATTTTTATAAAATTATTAGGCTTAATATTATTTTTTCTAAAAATCAAAATAGTTCATAACCCATTGTGAAGGTAGGGAATGAAAGGGGAAAATTCAATTTGGTGATTTAGTATTTTATTTGTGGTCATAAAGTAACTTCAAAATTCTGCCCAAAAACTAGAAAACTAGAATGAATGATTAAAGGTATTTAGAGTATAAGTGAGTTATGGGGTGTATGGTAAAGGGTTTATAATCATAATATAAACTTAGTAGTCCATCAATTAATTGTTACATCGTCTTGGGCATTTAGCCTAATCGCGTGTAACATGGATTTTATTTGTGTTTAGTTGATTGCAAGGATATTGTGAAGTAGCTATTCATCAGGTTAGTTTCATAGTCTTATTTTTACTATGTTTTCTTGAGATGGAAATGATGCAAAATATGTTTTGAAATGTTTTAATTGTTTTGATTATGTAGTTTAATTGATGCATGGACTTTTATGTAGCTATTATATGTTATGTGCTAAATGCTATGCGTTGTTGGAGCGGGGGTAACGTTCCTACCCAATGTTGTGTGCTTTGGATCGGGGGTAACGTTCCTACCTATTATTGCGAGACATGCTTTGTGGCTTGGATCAGGGGTAACGTTCCTACCCATTACTGTGAGATATGCTTTGTGGCTTGGATCGGGGGACACGTTCCGTCTTAGTTATGGTTGTTTTGTACGTATGCATGTTAGCCTGTATAATTGTTAGCTTAACTATCCTGCAATGTTATGTTTTTATTAATTACAGTAATTGATTAAAAGCTTGAATTGTGTGTCGTAAACCTATGACTCTCACAACATTATTGTTGATGTTTTAAGCATCATTTTCAGGTGAGCATAGCAAAGTTAAGGATGTTAAGAATTCGTGGCTATAGAGACCTTAGGAATTGCATGATGGAGTCTTCTTTTCTGGAGTCTTCATTTCAGATTTTCATACTTTAGATATTTTGATTTGTTGTGATGTTTAGTTTGGCTTTATTTTCTATGTCTATGTATTATGTGTGTGATTAACCTCAATACAAGACCCCTCTTGTGTTTGGTATCATTATTACACTTAATTTTCAATATAATGCATTTTAGACATTCTCTATTGTTGACATCAATGTGTTGTGATGATGCCTATCTTGTTATTCCTCGCGATTCTGCCTTAGCGGGGTGTGACAGATTGGTATCAGAGCCATTGGTTATAGAGAAGTAGGTCATTTAACCTAGACTATAACCTTGGAGTCCTTCATATAGCTGCATAATAGGATCTGTGTGTTTAGTTAACTGCGTGTTTTGTTTTCTTGCTTTTTTTAGTTTTATCTCGACATACGGGCTACTCGATATCAGAAGATCCAGAAGAGAAGCCAATTGAGGAGGAGCCTCTTGAGGAACCAAAGGAGGAAGGGTAGTTAGAAGAGTCAGAGAAGGAGGCAGACTCGGATCTCCTGTTGGATGCTCGTAGCAGGCCTGGACCCGTAGAGTCGGGTAACTTTTGCAAAAGCAAAGTCAAACCCAAGTGAGGCCCAGCATAAGTTTATCCCGTCTTTTACCTTGACACGTTGCTATCAATGATTTCTTTTGGATATTACATCTTTTGGGCACTTCGAGACCTTTGTTTTCTTTCTGTCGTTTTCGATTTTATCTTTATATAAATAAATATTGTTTTAATAAAGCATTATTTCTGTGTTATTTTGGAGTAGTTTAAGATGTGCAATGTGGTATATGTGTATATATGTGTGTTATCATTGAGATGTGTAGTCTTGGAAGCCAGTACACGTATGAAAGGATGCACTTATAATTATAGGTGGCCAACATAATTATAAAGGCATCACACACATAGACTTGTGACCATGATTGCATTGATCGGTGTTTGCTTGTTAGGTGTAATGTAAGATGTTGCATTATGTGCGGTTGTATTATGAATAGTTATGAAGTTAGTAAGTTTCCCTTCTATCTATCGCTTGCGGATAGCTCGGATACCCGTTATTGCTATTATTACGATTATTGAGTTTGTTTGTCTTCTCGATTATTCGCTCGGATATATAACCCTCATTTTAGCATTCCTTGTTCGTACCATGTCGGTATGGATGATCTAACTTTTCTATTCGGCGTCTTGATGAATATTGGTTGTTCGGGTCTGCTTCTTTAGATATTGGTACGTTCCATTGGTTCTTTCATTGTATTGATTACTCGTATGAGTATCAAAATTTTCTTTTAAGCACTAATTGTTCCTAGCATATTACTATGGATCATTACTCCGTTCTTTATATATCCTTTGGTTTTGGTAACATGCTGCGACATGTTAGTACCGACGCTTTTCAATGGTTGTTCTTTTGATCGTGAGCACGGATGAGCCTGTACAGTCTTCTTTTAGTTCGTAATGTCTTCGTATGAATTTCTCTGGTGCATGTTCGTTTCCTTGTTATTCTGACTATATGGTTCCTTGTACTTCCTTTCGCTTTCAAACAATAGAATTGTGTTAGATTCTTTACGGTCCTTTTTTATATTACGATGTCCTTTGTTTGAGAAATATATTTTATATTGATGTCGAGTTATGAAAATCCATTTGAAGTATATCTTAATGGTGTTTGGGGAAAACTATTCTTGAAATGATTTTATGAATACGTTGTGATAAGCGCTTTTATATGACTGACTTTTTTATTTTTATGAAAACTACGTTTACAATAATTTTTATAAAACGATGTGATACAGGTTGAGTGTCAATACTATGATTAAAATGATATTTATGAATAAGATACGTTTAAAATGGTCTTTACAAATAAGATATGAAACTATTTTTTTAATGGTTAATAAATTTTATTTTTATTATGGATCGCATATGGGTTCTGTAGGTGTCAAAACTACGTTTAAAATAATCTTTACATTTTTATAAGTTTGTTTGTGATAAATTTAAATTTATGAAAAGTATGTTTAGAATGATTTATATTGGTAAAATGCGACACACTTTTTTTTATAAATATCTCTTGATTTTTTTTATGAAAACCATGTTTAAAATGATTTTTTTTAAAGATTATATTTAAGATGATTTTTTTTATATTTAAAATGATTTTTTTATTTAAAACGACTTTCTTTATTATTTTAAAATGATTTTTATAAAAACAGTATTTAGTTGGTTCTTTCGAGTAAAGTCGATTATTGGTTTAAGAATTCTATCTTTCTCATTTATCAATCTTGAAACGTATTGTTATCCGATATGTGTTCCTTTTGTCTTGGTACGCTTTGTTGACTCTTTTGTTTGCGTTTCCTATCGGTATATATATTCTATCCTTTTCTTTTAAGGATTCTTATGACATTTGATTCGGATCTATTTGCACCTATGAAACCCCTTATATATTTCTAGCCCTATTCGATAGTTCGTAATCCTTAGAATAAGTTTGATACACATTTTATTCGACTAGGTCACTCTCCGTGGGGAGCACCTATGTTGTTCAAAAGAAGGACGATTCATTTTTCTAAGAATGTGCATAGACTATCGAGAGTTGCACAAGCTGAACACCAAGAATCTCCCCAGGATCAACGATTTGATCGACCAGTTACAAGTTTCACATTATTTCTCTAAGATAGATATTCGGATCGGTTACCATCAGTTAAGAGTACATGGAGAAGATATTCCCAAGACGGCATTTAGGACGCGATATGGACACTTTGAGTTTACGGTTATGCCTTTTGGGTTAACCAATGCACCAATGATTTTCATGGACTTGATGAACCGGGTGTGCAAGCCGTATTTAGACAAGTTTTTCATTATGTTTATCGATGATATCTTGATCTACTCGAAGTCTAAAGAGGATCATGAGGTTCATTTAAAGTTGGTGTTGGAGCTGCTGAAGAAGGAAAACTTGTTTGCCTAGTTTCCAAGTATGAATTCTGGCTACAAGAAGTGTGTTTTATCAGACACGTGGTTAACAGCAATGATATTCAAGTGGAATCTATTAAGATAGAAGCAATGAAGAATTAAAAAGTACCTAAGACGCCATCCGAGATACGATCATTCTTGGGATTGGCAGGTTACTATCGACGTTTCATCGCAAAAATTTTTCTAAGATTGCTAAACCCCTTGCTTCACTGATGCAGAAGAATCAGAAGTATGAGTGGAACAGGGAACAAGAAGAAGCTTTTCAGACTTTGAAGGATAATTTGTGTAATGCACCAATAATGTCATTGCCTGATGGACCAGAAGACTTTCAAATCAAGGGTTTGGTTGTGTACTCATGCAAAGAGGCAAGGTAATCGCCTATGCATCACGACAATCTAAGATCCATGATAAGAATTATACAACACACGACCTAGAATTTGGAATAGTAGTGTTTGCTCTTAAGACTTGGAGGCATTACTTGTACGAAATGAAGAGTGTCATCTATACGGATCATAAGAGTCTTCAACACATATTCAATAAGAAGGAGTTAAATATGTGCCAACGAATTAGATTGAATTGTTTAGTGATTTTGATAGTGAGATTCGTTACCATCTGAGAAAGGCAAATGTAGTGGCTGATGCATTAAGTAGAAAGGAGAGAGTGAAACTAAGACGAGTACGCGCAATGTCCATAACTATTAGTCAAGTGTGAAGGATAAGATATTGGTTGCTCTAGGTGAGGCATCCAAGGTAGAGAACGTGACAGCAGAAATGCTACGTGGCCTGAACCAACTAATAGAAAGCAAGGAAGATGGAGGTATGTATTTTATATGGGTTCCATTAATATGTGATGTAAGGACATTAATTATGGACGAGGCTCATGCATCGAGGTACTTGGTATATCCGGGAACGGATAAGACGTACTATGACCTTAGAGATATGTATGGTGGCCATGTATGAAGAAGGATATTGCTACCTATGTTAGCAATTGTCTGACTTGTTTAAAGGTGAAGGCTGAAACATCAAAGACCTTCGGGTTTATTGCAACAACTAGAGATACCTGAGTGGAAATATGATAGAATAACTTTGGACTTTATTACAAGGTTGCCGAGATAAAGTAGTTGGTATGATACGAATTGGGTAATAGTCGATAGACTAACTAAATCAGCCTATTTTTTGGAAATACAAGAAGGTTACAAGATGGAGAAGTTAGCAAGGCTTTATATTGATGAGATAGTAGTAGGGCATGAAGTGCCCGTGTCAATCATCTCAGATCGTGATGGAAGGTTTACTTCAAGGTTTCTGGCAAATATTACAGAAATCCTTAGAGACACGATTGGATATGAGTACGGCTTATCATCCTCAGACGAATGCATAAAGTGAGCGTACAATTTAGACATTGGAGGATATGTTAAGAGTGTGTTTGATCGACTTGGTGGCAGTCGGGATGTCCACCTACCGTTAGCTGAATTTTATTATAATAATAGTTACCATTCGAGTATTCGATGTGCTCTATTCGAATCACTATATGGAAGGAAATTTAGGTCACCTGTTCTTTGGGCTGAAATTGGAGAAAATTGGTTGGTTGGACCAGAATTGGTACAAGAGACAACTGATAATGTGGTATTGATAAAAGAAAGGCTCAAAGCGGTTAGAGATTGCCAAAATAGCTATGGTGGCAATAGGCATAAATAGTTAGGGTTTGAATTTGGTGATAAAGTGTAGGATCCCTTTAACACTTTCACTTCATATACCACACAAATCTAGATCAAGAAAAGAGATAGTAGGGAGATTTCTAAAGAGAGAAACAAGAGAGAGGTTAGAGAGAAATGAGTAAAGAGAAAAATGAAATATTATAAATGAAATCCACTACTACCTTTTCCTAGGTGGAAAAGTTACTTATATACCCCGACACATAAAGTGACATTTGGGATATTTGACTAAGACCCAGGCTCGGGTTTTGCTTGGGATTAAACCCGAAACATATACAATATTAGATTAACTATCAAGCCTGATTCCCGATACTTTCCTATTACAACGTTAACTAATTGATTGACCGAGACTTAAATACATAATGAACGAACTTCATGTTCGACTTAATATTTTGATGTGTCCATGTATATCCTGATGGACATGTCTTAGCTATATACCATTTCCATTCCTGATTTGTATTCTCATATAACTCCTTATAGTAACTCTTGGATTTCTGAATAGTGGTATCTAATACAACTGTTTTCTTATGGGGTGTTGCAACAGATTTG
>BQNB010130900.1:1858-18864 GCA_026074375.1 Tanacetum coccineum
TTTTTTTTAATATAATGAGTTGTACGTTTGTGACCATATCGATTATTTTAAAGTTATTAGGTATCGAAGATGTTTCCGCGAGTATTTTTTTATCTGAATAAATCGGAACTTTTGTAATATTTCCCCCCCCTATTTTGTACATACAAATTTAAAAAAAAAAAAACAAAATAATTAAAAAAAAATAAAAAATCGGGCTGACCCAAAATAGGAGCCCATTACTGTAGCATTGGAGATCCACTGTCAAAACGACATTGGATTTATCCGTGATTGTGTATATTTATAATGTTTTAATTGGTGGCTTTGATATAATTTCTCTCTCTTCTTTTTGAATAACCTAATCACACATTATCAACTCAATTTTGTGGATGTTTTTTTTAATATATTATGGGTGTCTTTGGGAAAGGGCTTATAGGGGCATATTGGGGCTTGAACTTTTAAAATAAGCCTCGTTTGTCACGCGGGCTTATGAAGCCATAAGCCTCTATAAGCCCCAGCCCCATAAAAGGGGCTAAAAACTTTAGCCCGGGGATTATGAACCATATATTACATATTTACTCACAAAAATATTTAACATATACAATAAAACTCATTTAATTATGTCTTTTTTAGTAATTTTGCAATAATAAGCCTCAGCCCCAGCCCATTTGCCAAACAAGTTTACAAAAATAAAAATTTTAATTTCGGCTTATAATATAAGCCCCAGCCCCAACTCAGCCTCAGCCTCAGCCCCAGCCCCAGCCCCAGCCCCAGCCCCAGCCCATTTCGCCAAACATACTCTATGTGGATGTAGCAAAACTCTACGAGTAAGCATAGAAAATTGTAAATGTTATGCTTAAATGTATAGTTTTAAAAAGTGCGCCTAAGCTCTAAGGCTCAAGCTCTAGGGATTTTTTCAGATCAAGGCTCCGCATATGCACAAGGCTCACAAAAAGCGCAGAGCCTTGGGATTTAGAGTCTTGAGCCTAGGCGCGCCTAGAAAAAATGACGGATTTTAAAACTTTCTTTTCGAATTTAACATTCATCGCCCTCATATGTTAATAATAGATTACATAGAAACTACCTAGAAACTAAATAAGTCAATCAATTTGAGTGTTTGGTCGTTCAATTCAAGTGTCTGCACATACAGACCCTTCCTTTATTTTACGCATAAGATAACGTAATCTCGTTATGCCATGAATATGATACATTACTTGATATTTTTGGTTTAACTATTCAATTTTTTTAGATACATTAATTATTTTAGTGTTATTTAAGTCATCATTAATCTATAAATTTTCTCCAAAACTATTATAATTTAATTCAATTTAATGCGACTCATATTCATGAAGCCCGTGCCTTAATCTGCGCCTCGCCTAAAGGCTCCATAAAGCCCTTTGCGTCTTAGTGCGCCTTGAGCCTTTCAAAACATTGCTTAAATGTTATTTTATATCTTTTGATTTATGAGGCATTACAACCCGTGCAATGCACATGTTTTGTTTTTCGATAAAAAAATTAAAGGAATCGTTATATGCTTATATAATTATATTATTAACTTGTTTATTTAGTTGGCTGCTATTTTGATTATCGTGATGAGAGGCTTAATGTAAGATAACACATTGTAAAGAGATGGAGGAGGCGCTTCATATGACGCATTTTGTTCCAAGGGAATCATGTAAGGCCTCAAATGTTTATGTCCCAGTATCTTCCATCACTTACGTTGTTTATTATATTATATTTTCTTTGCATCTTTCATGTGCAATATTATATATTGCATACGTACCTTTGTGTTTTGTTTTGTTGTATTATATACATTGATTTTCTTTTAGAAAATTCAATAAAGACATTGATTATATCCGTTTCCTTAGTAGTAAAAAATGTATAAAAGTAATATGAAGAAGTATTTATGCCTTGTGTAATATTGTGGTTTGGTTGTTTTTTCTATTGTTAGAAGCAAGTTTTTGTGGGATTCTTAACCTTTTTGCAATGTTAGATCTTAAAAGGGGTGGCCTGCTGTACATACATAGTAGCTAACTACTGCAGTATGTTTTTCAAAAACATGGTGCGTTTCCACTGGTGTGGCGCAGTTAAGTTGGTACCTAATTTCTACTTATGTTTGTTTCTAGCTAGTTACAGTGCATGTCTTGTTACAGTTTGCAAAAGAAAGTATCATACATCATTTTCCTAGCCGTCGTGCTTTGATTTTTTTATAGTTGGCTTGGTCTCGGTCTTCGACGGTTCTTTGAAGAGTTCCCTCCTGGTTGATGTCTTTGCGCTTGTGTTGTCAGCAAGGATTTTTTTGGAGCTGGTGAAGTTGGTTTTCGATAGGTGGCGTTGATATATCAGCTTTGTTCTTGGTTGTGGTGGCTCATGTAGCATCTTTGGTATCGTGTGAGCCTGTGAGGAAGATGATGTTGCGACACTCTCAGCTGTTAGAGGCATCAATGCCAATGTTTTGACTTTGAAAATCCCATTTAATGTGAAGTCAGGTTCCCTGGTTTAGCTCCTTTGCCAAAGCGAAACTGATATATGTGTGTGTTGTCCCTTGTAGTTCTTTCAAGACAGGTGGGAGGTGATACAGGTCTTTGTCATGGGCTTCGTTCACTACTTCATTGCATTCTCGTACAAAAGTATGAGCTTCTAGGCTGAAACAGGTTAAGGAGGTTGTTGCCGTTCCATCGTTAATAATTATTCTGAAACAATAGCTAGAATTAAATCAAACATTAGTTGTATTCATTGTTATTTTGTTATGGTAGTTTGTATAAAAGTTGTGTCGTAAATGTAGTTTAGGATTAACATGCTTCATGGTTACCTATAATTCGAAACATGTTGTGGCCTATAGTTTCTACGTAGGCCTGAAGATTCTTATGTCACTTTCAGGTTGCATTCAGAACATCTTTGATAGTACCACGGTTTTGTTGTGTTGATTCTTAAGATGACGGCTTTTGTTGTAAACGTGACTCGCTACATTATACAGTTTCTAGTTAGAGAAGCAATTTTGGGCAAATCATTGTAAAGAAGGAAAGGGTTTCATACCTGGTAATTTTGTGGATTTAGTTTTAAGAGTGATTCCAAAGAGCAACATTTTCTTGTTTGTTCATGTTCTTCATTTGTGTATCGTTTCCGTTGAATAGTGAAGGCTGGCAATGGGTCTACAATACAGTAATTTATAAAATTTTAATGTCTCTTCACATTCCCGTAACTCAACTTTTCATGTACTCTTTGCAAACCAACAATTAATCATGTGACTTATGTACAAATTTCATAGCAAGGGTTACAAACCATGAAGCCTTCTCATTTAATTTTTGTATTCAATCTTTATATATATAAGATAAGATATCTTTATAACCTATCTAAAATCAAACTGAATTTAAATTTTCGTTAAGGTTTTGGGCCTAATGACATGCAATGTGTCCCTCAAGCGTAGCCGATGATTTATGTTAAGGATATGCTAAATAGACACATTAAATTCACTAAATAAACTCTAATGATGTGATTAATCATTGTATTTTTTTTTGAACAACAGATTTTTATTAAAACACTAGCAAGAAGCTAGAAAAGATTACAAGATAACAAAATTAGGGTTTTGTAACCAAGTGACCCAATTAACATTACACTTAGATCGACGAGAGCACCACGTATAAGAAAATTGAACTACATCATCGAATAAGAGAGCACGCCTTGGTTGAGAATTCCCAAAGAGCAATTGATTTCTGAAGCGCCAAATTAACCACCACATCAAGTAACAAATACCTTCAAAGAACACCTTTAATTGCTTATGTAAACGAATATTGACAATCCAGATGAGCCACTCGTTATAGGAGTTAAAAGCCACATCTTCAAGTTCCCACCAAATCAAAAAAATTCTCCAAACTTGGCGAGCCAAGGGACAAGCGAAAAAAATATGGGAAGTGGATTCCACAACCGAATTACAAAGAGGACAAGCAATTGATGGAATATCCATTCCTCTAAGCGAAAGATTAGCTCTAGTAGGTAATTTATCCAAGCAAACCCTCCAAGCATGAACATTTACCTTGATGAGAACGACTCTAAGCCATCTAGTTGGAACTTCAGCTTTCGGCAAGATTGTATTATCAATTAAGATGCGAGAGAATTTAACCGAAAATGAGTGTTTGGTAAATAAAGTTGGAAAAGTGATTATTTGCGTTTCACATGGTTGAACACGCAGTTTTGAAACTGCTAGTCCCTACATGCTTTTTGAAAACGCACTTATATATCATTCAACAAAATTACCAATTTACCATTATATATCCTTTCCCACGCACCCCATTCATTTATTTTTCCATTCGTCTACTTTTCCACTGCCACGCACCATTGAAGAATCATTCATCTACTTTTCCATTCATTTATTTTTTCATTCATCTACTTAATAACTACCCCACAGATTATTCTTCCTCTTCAAAAGCTTTATATGTTCTTGAAAGAGATTCATAACAAAAAACACAAGTGGTGTTGGTTTACTGCTATTCGAAAGAAAGAGGCGCAATGAACCTAAATTTTTTAACTTGAGGCAGTTGAAGCTTAAGCCCATCAACCGTTAGTATTCAATCTTTTAAAAAAAGGCCCATTTAAGCAAAGAAATGAACAAATATACGAAGTACTGTATTTCATTTATGCCATATATTTATCTAGAGGAATTGTTTTTTCTTATAAATATAATGAGTTAAGTACATTTTTGGTCCTTGTGGTTTAGTGCGAGTTCACTTTTGGTCCAAAATTCAAAAAAGGTTCACTTTTGGTCCAAAAACATAGTTTCGGTTCGCCTTTTAGTCAATCCCCTGAATTTGCACTAAAAAATTTGGATCTAAAAGTGACCGAAAATCTGCCTTTTGGACCAAAAGTGAAACGAAACTCCTGTCTTTAGGCCCAAACCGTGGACCGAAACTCATGTGTTTTGGGAAAAACCCAACCTTTTTTTTATTTTTGAAGCCAAAGTGATAAAATGCACCAACCACAGGGCCCCAACATGCCCCAACCCTTTCTTACTTAACTCAATACTATTAAGTAAAATGATGTGATATGTATTAAAAGTAGAGTAGTAGGACTAAAGGTTATGTACGGTTTAAGTTCACCTAATATAAAATGATGTTAATTTTGGTATTAGTACAATGTTTTAGTTAATAAATAATCTAAAGGGTGTTTGTTTTTTTTTCTTGCTTTAATATCATAGACTGGAAAAATTTCTTAATGCAATTCAGGAAAAGATTGTTTCTTTTTTGCTAATTCGAAAGTCAATCCATGCATCTCTTAATACGAAAGTAAATACTGTTTCGAAAAGGGTGCTAAAAAGAAAGTTGTTTCCATCCGGTATCACAAATTTACCTACACATCTTTCTTTTATTCTTTCTTCTCCTAACATAACCCACTTGTTTTTAACATCTTCGGCTCTACCACACCTACTTCCCATGGCAACTAACATATCACTCTAATCCGCCGTCTTACTCCTCATGTGAACCACTGAATTGTCGTCTCGACTCTTTTGATCCTTCCAACATGTTTTTTTATGTCGACTTCATTACCTCATCTTTGTATATGTATAAAACTGCATAAAAGTTACGGGTTTTTTTCTCCTTTAAATTCCCTATTTAGATGGACTTGTCTTAAGCTTTTGGAAATTTGTAGTAATTGAAGTTTGATTATGTATCATTTATACTTGATTTTTGATTCTTTTGGTTTCCAATACGAGATCATTGTTCTATATGTGATTTTAAAAATAAAGGTAAATAAGCCATTTAGGTTTTTGAGATTCTCATTCAGGATGAAAAAGAAACATGATATTTTGAGACAAGATCATTTCCAGACAGGATTATTAATCTAGACATGAACTATTACCAGACAAGAAAAAAAAGAAACAACCCCTAAAACTGATTATCTAATTATTGCGATGTCAAACAACATAATCAATCCCAAACACTATATCCCAGAATCAAGTCTTGTAATCGCTGATTATCTGATTATTCATTTTCAAAACGCATAATCTATTTTCAATAAGCAATCCCAAACACCCCTTAGTCAATGAAATTTGTATGGATTAGAATCCTCTAAAGTTGAGTCAAACATGATACATCATGTTCACCAATCACAAATTAGTTAATTGTATAAAACTTTTTCTTTTAATAAAAATTATGGGCCCACTTATTTATTTTCACTCACAATAAACTTAACATGATCAATCATATTTGACCATAACTTTAGAGGATCATTTTCCAATTTGTATGCCTATTACATAACCTTTTGCATTATGTCCTTTTGTTTCGCTAATATATATGTTTTTTTTTTGAACGGCAAAGATGGAATATATATAAAAAAGAGTCTAGCAAGACGCTAGAAACTAAAGTACAATAGAGTCAACAAAAAGAATTACATAACATCAAAAAATGATAAAATTCCCAGAGACTTTAATGCGAGGAGAATCAAAAAGGGATGAAAAAACTTTAGACACGAAGGCCGACGGATCGGTTTTCACTTGGCAAAAGGAAAGACCCCCCATCCCGGAATGGGCCACTTCTGGATGGATTTTGATGAAACCCCAAACAAGTCGAGAGAAGGATGAAAAAGAAAGAACATCCTCAAAAACGCGAAGATGCAAAACGGAAAAATCCTAGGCGTACAGGTACGCCAACCCGCGAACTTGAACGCAACTTCAGGAAAAAACCAAAAGCAAGCTTAACCCATTGCCATTACGCGTGATCGAAAGGGGATACATATGCAAGTCATTCCAAGATTACCTCTTATGGTCCCTATAGTGAAGCCACGAAAAATGAAGAGAAACTGAACATATGAAAGATCACTTTTCCTCAACGATTGAGAGTTACAACGTGAATCGGTATTTCGGTTTTCTCCAAAGCCACCAAAGACCGAAGTAGAATAAACATTAGAACCTGTTTTTTTTCTATTTAGAAGCATGCCAAGAGTTGATCCAATCATTGAAAAGGAATCCCAAAAAGAAGCTTGGAAAAAGAGGATATCACACCATCTAAAAACGAGCTTCTCACATATTGGTAGCAATGTCGCATTCGGAGACAATGATTAGCAGATCAAACATTGCCTTGCAAGAAGGACAAGAGATGGACCGAATATCCATACACCGCGAAGAGGATTCAATCTTGAGGGAATCGGTCATGGAAAAGCTCCACATAAACACATTGACCTTCCGAGGGATAGATTATCCCATAGTAGTTAGCCATGAGCAAGCGTGGGAATTGATTATTTTGGTCAATCCTATACGAGCCTCCTTACGGTAAAAGTGACCATTTAGGACCAAGACTCCAAATACAAGTATCTTCATTGACATCAATATTTAGTTGACTCGATTCATTTAACATGTCACATAAATAGGCAAGATTTCTAACACCAAGATTGATCCGAGACCAATTCCAAAACCATTGCCCATTATTAATACGGTCAATGATAAGACAATATTTGTCTTGATCAAGATGATATTTTTGTTTATTGACCAGGTCGTTTTTCATTTTTACACAATTGTACATATTTTTGTTTTTTAATTACAGTACAAATTGAACATCTAGTGCAAATAACACCTCACACGGCGTAACAAAAACTAGACAACGAAAGATGAATGATTGCTAAATATTTTTATCTCGAGAATTTCTTGTTCTCTAGCTAATAATTAATTAAAATTAATTTTGTTGTCGTCATTACCAAACATTTTTAGAGTTTTTTCTCATCTCGATATTGAATACTCCTTTCGTCTCAAATTAATAGTTTACGTTTTTTTTCTTAATTTTATCACTCACTACTAAAAATAGATAGGAAAATTTGATCAAGTTTACTATATTACTCTTATTTGAAATTATTATTACAAACTTTAATTAATTTTTTTAGAACGACGAGTTAGTACAATTACTAAGTTAGTTATTCAATTTCATAGTACTTACACAGAAGGTAGACCCTGCCAGCCTCGAATAATAATTAGTGATTCGATTCCACAGTACATACCCAGTAGGTAGTCTCTGCCAGCCTCGAAGGAAAACCCACAGATTCGCACCTTAAAGGAAAACCCCGCATCTATGGGGCAGAACCCCACAGATTCCCACCTTGAAGAAAAACTCCCACGGAGAGACTCGAACTTGAGACATCTCGCATGTGGTAACAACCTCCCAAAGGACACCCTTGGTGACCGACTGAGCTAGCCCAGTTGGTTAATTTAATTAATTAACTAATGGTAAAACTATTATCCTACTAAAAAATAAGAAAAAGAAAACAACAATAAATGCATTTTCGTGTGTTTTTGTCGAGGGACAATAATTTTGAGACGGAGAGAGTATTTAATAAAAAAGTACAATTTGCAAACCTAATCACCTAAGATTCACCGACGCGTGAGAATATCGATTAGTAAAAATCATGGTTTTAAAAGGCACGCCATGCCGTCGTTAAGGCCTCGCAAAGGCACGAGACGTGACCTACACGCTACGCAATAGACTAATGCGTCGGCTTAAGGCGTGACGTGAGATGAGAAGTGGAAAAACGTGATAAAGCGTGATGCGTGAAGAATTTTTTTGAATTCAATTTCGATAAAAATCGTTTTTTAGAAATGAAAAAGATTACATGCAAAGATAGTTTCTTGACTTTATTCCTTATGTATGATACTTTTTGTAAACTCAATATATTTGAAATATGATATAAATACATAAATTTAATATTTTCATATTTTGTACCGCTTTATGTCACGCTTTAAAAAACGCTATAACTCGCCATGATTCATAAGGCGTGAGACTTGACCATGCCGCCACGCCACGCCTCACGCTATCTATAACCTTGGCAAATACATATTTAGTTTGGTTCTTTCGTAGTATTTCATATGATCAATACTTGCTATTATAACACATAAGATGAGGTAAAGTCACTAAGTGAAATACTACCTCCGTCCCACATTAAGTGTCCACTTGACTTTTTCAAAGTCTTTTTTCTTCAACTTTGACCTTAATGATTTCTTCTTACGTTATATGATACTTGATGCAAGATATATGAATGGATAGAGTTTTGAATATATTTTTCGTTGGTAGAATTTTCGTTCAATATTATATAACACAAACAAAAATATTTATGGTCAAAGTTGATAAAAAAAGACTTAAAAGATTTCATTGTGGACACTTAATATGGGACGGAGGGAGTAGTCAATTGAGACTGTTTAACTCGAATAATTTGCCTAGAACTAGAGCCAATGAAAGGTGTTTTTATATTAAGAAAACTCTATGAATATTAGGTATTATTAGAGTATATATTTTATGGGATATGTTATAAAGACTCTTTTAAAACACTATTTGTATTTTTAAGTTTTTTGATTTTTTTTATAATTTTTTTATTTTTATAAACTTTTTTGTATTATAAAACTGTAAAATGAAAAATGCGAAACAAAAATTATAAAGTTCAACAAGTCAAAAGTATTAAATTGTCAAAAAGTACGGAACATAAACTGATAAAAAATTATTTTGTACTGTAAACAGAGGGGACAAAGAAAATATTTTGTATTTTTTTGATACTTTTTAGTGGACCGGAGTACCAATAAGAATACTCATTTTTTATAGGGAAAATTCTCTAAATATATAAGTCGCCTAAAGTGTGTGCCTATTTTAGACAAAAAAACTTGACTTCTCAGAATTGTTCAATCGTCCACTCGCCTACAAAAAAACTGTACTTTTTGTGTAAGTAGCTTTTGAGCACTTTTAAAAAAAAAATAATTTGTGCGACCTATAAAATGTTCTTTGGACGACTTTTTTTTGTCTTTTACTGAAAATATATTATTTTTTGACTATTTTTTAGTAAAAGAAAAAAAAAAATTGCTCAAAATATATTTTATATGTCGCCAAAAAACATTTCTGAAAAAGGTACTCAAAAGCTACTTACACAAAAAGTACAATCAAAAGACACGTGTCAAGATATTAATTTAGATGACTTGAGTGACTGAACGACTAATGTATTTTAAAAAGTTTCGGCGACTCATCTATTTAGGGAATTTAGCCTTCTACTTGTAATTCTTTATGCACATGTTGGCTTATATTGATTATTTTCAACGCTCAGATGTGAAAGGAAAATTGGTGATATTCGTGCAAATCATATCATATTTTTTTATTGTGAATATGTCGTGGGATAAATAGATCGAAATTCCCTTGAGCAAAAAAGCAATAGGTTAAGAATTCCCACTTAGACTGGTAGTGAGAACTCGATCTCCAGAAGCTAATTGGCAAAACAAATGGAGATTTAGAGCATCCACAATGAGAGCTTTTACAATGACTTTTCACCATTTTAACAAGTCTTTGGAATGACTTCTTGCATTGAAGAGAAAGACTTTTTACCATGACTTTTCACAAAGACTTGGCATTCACCAAGCTTTTGCTAAAAGCTTTTCACTCGTATGTTTGCATTTTACACTATCTGTTTCTCCAACTTTTGATCATTAATTTCACAAAAGCTTTAGGAAAGCTTTTCACCATTGTAGTAAAAAACATGAAAAACTTGATGATGATTAAAAAACTAATAAAATTAATGACATTAAAGTCTAAAAAGCTATTAAAAGGTTTGAGCATTGGGGATACTCTTACTTGTATCTTCTATGTTAACGATGATTTCATAATCATGCAATCACGCTTATAAAATTTCTTTTACATCATAAACGGGGCAAAAACATATGCACGTAAAAGTCAAAACGATTCATTTTGTTTTGTTTAAAACCGCTTATCTGAACCCGACTCAAGCTTAAAGTGTTGCCAACATGTCTATCTCGAAGCTATTTATTACAAAATGACATTTCCTAAGCACGCAAAACAAGACAAATTCGTAGTCAAGTGACCTACTTCAAATCTCATTGTTGTTTGTCACGTTTGTTTGTAGGCGTTTTGACAGACGAGCACGCATTATCTCTATCTCTAGTTAATGTTGAATTACTATTATGATTTTATATTTTGCTTCAAATGCTATGTTGTAGTAATTGGAGTTTTTAAAAGGAAAAAGAGAACTTTAGAGGTAAAGTTCCCTCACATAGATAATACTGGGTCTACTGCAGGACCTGGTTTTCTTTATCGAGAGCGTTACCTTTAAAGTTTATATGAACTTTAAAGGATCCTTATCCTTTTTAAAATTATCCAATCTTTGCTGGATTCATTTTTCATTCTTAATTTGTTAAGCTTATATTTTTGTCATATCGTAAGATTATGGAGACTTGATAACATCAATTGCTAAAAATTACACGAAACATTTAAGCATAAAACTTTTGATGGCGAAAACCGTTGTTAATGCAAGAAACCCTCAAAGGGTGCCCGACCGGGACTTCAAGAGAAACACTCTTAATTTTTTTATAAACTCATCATCATATCTTTAAAACCTAAACCAATTACATTTATAGGTTAAAAGTGTCTCGAAGAAAAAGTCAATAATCACTTTTAAATAAAAAAACAAATCAATTCTCAAAATCTAAACATATCTTTAACAAAAATAATAATATTAAGAAAAAGATATAGATCGACAATTATAAATTGTCGTTTTTTAGGCTTCAATCTCTTTAAAATAATTAAAACTTGACTTCACGTATTGACTAAAGAACCGGCGGCTAAGCCAGAAAGCTAGAAGCTCAAACATACTCTGCATCAACTTTCAAGTCTAATAAGTTTTAATTTGACATTTTATAAAAAAACAGATTTCACATTCGATCCACCTGAAAGTCAATATCATTTGGCTAATCACTATTTCAAGCAACACACTCAAAATGAATCTTGATTTATAATTAACCTTCAAGACAAGCCTTTTGTGAAAAGTATAAAATAAACAGTTATTTTTAGCAGGGATTTTACTATTAATAATTAATAGCAGTAACTTATTCGATGTAGAAAATCATGCTAAATCGCGTAGATTTAGTTCTAGTTACCAATAAAAAACAGAAGAAATCAGTGAAAGTCAGCAACTCCACCTGCCAACTCACCACACCATCTTATTATATTTATTTTTCCGACGTCCCCACCACCACCTATCCCCTTCATTCCGTTAATCTCCTCCGTCAATCCCGCACTCACCTATCAAAAACACCTACTAATTTACACACACACACACACTCCCTGACGTCCAAACAACCACCGTCATTGTGTCACCAACCACCGTTATACTCATCTTCCTACCACTCCTCTTCTATCCTTCTTCCTCCTTCCTTTACGGTAAACAACTTTAACTAACTTCTAACAGATTTAACTAACTTTTAACTAGCTTTTTCAATTTTGTAAACCTAAATCTCATTTTTCATCTCCACTGTGTGTTTTGCTTTCCGGTAACAACTTAACTTGCACATTCTAATTAACTAATTTTGACCTGATTGATTATATTCATTTTCACACATTTTAACCGTCACTGTGTTTTTTTCATTCAGATTCAGTTTTCACACAGTTTCACCTTCACTGTGTGTAATGTTTTCCGGTAACGTTAAGCTTACACTAATTTTGATCTAATTGATTATATTCACCTGTCACACACTTTCACCGTCACTGTGTGTTTTCATTCACATTCAGTTTTCACACACAGTTTCACTTTCACTGTGTGTAATGTTATCCGGTAACGCTTAAGCTTATATTTTAACACACTAAATTTGATCTAATTAATTATATTCATCTGTCACACACTTTGACCTTCACTGTGTGTAATGTTATCCGGTATTGCTTAAGCTTACATTTTAACTCACTAGTTTTGATGTGATTGATTGTATTTATTTTCACGGTGTCGTATTAACCTTGTGTAACTCTGTTACAGATTTATGTATTTTTCAAGCGCTTTCACCTTCACTTACGCCTGTTTTGCTCAGTTTTATCATCTGATTGATTAAGCTCTTTTTACACACACACTTACACATTCACTGTGTGTAATGTTTTACGGTAGCTTATATCTTTATGATGTTGATCTACAGTAATTGATTAATTTTTACCTTCACTATGTGTCAAATTTGTTACAGATTAAGCTTAATTTCATTTTCACATAATTACACTTTCATTGTGTGTTTATTCAGATTTATTATTATCTCCGTTTTCACACAATTTTACCTTCACTCTGTGTTTTGTTTGATTTTTGATCTAATTAAATAAGTTCATTTTTCACGCACTTGCACCTTTAACCGTGTGTATTTCTGTTTGAGATTTAACGTTATTACAGTTTTCACGCGTTTTGACCTTAAACTGTGTGTTTTTTCACCTTTAACTGTGTGTAATGTTGTTTTACAGATACGGTGTACCATATCGACTGCGGCAGTACAACCACAACAACGGATCACTTCAACACGACGTGGTTATCCGACCGTTACTTCACGGCAGGAACTAACGGACTCGTCTCTGAACCGTTACTATTTCAATCATTTCATGAAAAAACGTTACGCTACTTTCCTATCTCATCCGGTAAAAAAAACTGTTACATCTTCCCTGATTTACCTTTTGGTAAATATTATTTAAGAACTTTTACTGTTTACGATAATTATGATGGTAAATCGCATTCGCCGAGCTTTGATTTATCGGTAGAAGGTAGTGTAGTGTTTTCGTGGCGGTCGCCTTGGCAGGAGGATATAAGTAGGTATGGAGCGTATTCGGATTTGATATTTTATGGTTTAGATGGTGATGCTGATGTGTGTTTCTATAGTATTGCTACTGATCCGCCTGTTATAGGCTCGTTAGAGTTGATTAGGATAGACCCAGATTCGTATGATCCGGTTTTGACTGGTAATGGTTCGTCGATTTTGGTTAATTATGGACGGTTGAGCTGTGGTTCGAACCAGTGGGGGCCGGGGTTTAGTAATGATACTGATGTGTTTGGTAGAGCGTGGCAGAGTGATGCTAAGTTTAGGTCGGCGAGTACGGTTGGGATTAAGTCTGTTACGGCGGTTAGAGATGTGATTAATACGGAGAAGAGTCCAAATTATTTTCCGAAGAAGTTGTATGATTCGGCTGTCACGTTGACTGGGAGTGGGAGTTTGGAGTATGAGTTGCCCGTTGATGCGAAATTGGATTATCTTGTGTGGCTTCATTTTGCTGAAATTGATGTGAGTGTGAACGCAAAAGGGAAAAGAGTGTTTGATGTAATTATTAACGATGAGAATGTTACTAGAATTGATATATTTAAGGTAGTTGGAGGGTTTGCTGCTTATAGTTATCATTATGTAGCTAAGAATTTGAGTAGTACACCGTTGATTGTCAAGCTTGTACCTATTGTTGGATCACCTTTGATTTGTGGGCTTGAGAATTACGCCATTGTTCCAGCCGATGTCAAGACCGTGCCTGATCAAGGTATGATTTGCTTTATATATTTCGTCTATATGCTTGTGAATTTGGATACTTTGGCTAGATTAGAATTGATAATGTTACTGATAAACAAGTGTCTCTTAACATATTATGAGTGCATTTTGTTTGACTTTTAATAAAGTTTAGGATACGGAATAGGTATTGGTACAATATTCTAAGATATTGCATATATACTCACCAGTAATCTACATGAGATGGGCTAATTGGATATTTTTTGGCGGAATCGATGTACACTTTGTTTGATTGTTAATTACAATAGACCAATTACTGCAAGAATATGGCAAAAATGGTAGAAACACTTATAAAGCTGGATTCGAAATGAAACCACTTTAAAGGTTTGAAATTAACGTATTAAATAGCTGGATAGTGGAGACTGGAAGCACCTACCTCACATTTCAGCCATTTCATAGACTCTAAGTGCAAAAATAAAGGAGATCATAGAGCTGCTCTACATGAACATCCTTGAGCATTTCTAAACATTTACATGTAACTATTCTATTGGTGAACCAAGTTGAAGCGGTTTACCTTACTGTTTCTAATAAAGATAATGTAGGAGATATCGACACACGTTGTCTTGGTTGACGTTTGATAAGTCTTCCTTACGCACACATGATCGAAATAAAACCGAGGAACTGCTTCCCATGTATTATTAGAAATTCCATTTGATCGAAATCATGTACCAAATATGATGTTTTTTTATGTTCTGATAGTTTAAATACTCGTGTGTATGTATAAAGTATTGTAAGTCTTACATATCCATAGTGGGTTTCCTTTTATGATGAATAAGTTAGACCACATCAGAATGGATGCTACTCTTTACACTGACAATTAGTCAGATGATGTACACATTCGATTCAGATCAGAAGTAATGATTGCAGTTAGTTTTGGTAGGTTATATTGAAACTGTGATGAATACATGGCACTTCTTTTGTAGTTACTGCTATGAAAGCATTAAAGGAGTCATTACGTGTTCCGGAAAGAATGGGTTGGAATGGCGATCCCTGTGCTCCTACTAATTGGGATGCTTGGGAGGGTGTTACTTGTCATCTCAATAAGGACGAGTCTGCTCTTGTGATTTTTCAGATGTAAGTACTTGTGTTCTGCTCTTTTTGGCAAGTGATAATAATGCAGTTACACAACTTGTTTTGATATATGCTTGTAATTTATTAAATATCCATAATATGTTATGTTTGCAGAGATCTTGCGAGCCAAGGTTTGAAAGGCTACATTAGTGACAAAATTAATCTTCTGACTAACTTGGTAAGCTTGTAAGTATCATCTACCAGCTCCTTGTGTCAACCACATAGCTTTACTACTTTCTTACTTTTCCTGCTTCATTTTGGAGTTCTACGTGAGGGATTATCGGTCCATATCGTTCTCATAATTTTGTTTTTCTGAGTGAACTAACATAGACTAGTTGTGTGACTTTAGATACACAAACATTTCATGAACTCTAAAATGTGTTATGCCAATATATTTTTTATTTATTGTACTTGGTCGATCTGTAAAATCTATTGTCTCTCACATGATTCTTTACACTCTGTAAAATCTGTCGTCTCTCACATGATTGTTTACACTTATTATGTTTTCTTGTTTGTATCCATTAAATTATTTTTTTCTTAATTGCAGGAACTTAAGTTCAAACTCTTTAGGAGGTACTCTACCTGCAGGTCTGGGGCAAAATTCTCTCAAGAAACTGTAAGAATTTACTGATTGAAGTTTTTTAGCATTTCCGTAATAAAGATTCGTGTTAGCTTCCTTTTAGAACTGCATCCAGTAGTTATCTGAGTAACCTGGTGTACTCTCAATATTATGTATCTAATGATCTAAAATTGAGATGATTATTGGCTATCAAAAAGGAAATCTTATCTGCCTGCGCTTGGAATATTGTTCTCACTTTACTTCCCTGTTTTTCATTGTTTGTGACTAAATGTTGGAATTGGTATTGTAAATTCACTTGAGTAAGATCTCTAAAGTGCCATGAAGATATAACCCAAGACATCTCATTCTAGGTGATTGTTTAATCATCCAATTTTTTTAGAGAACTACAGCCTATACGATGTGTATGAGAGACAACAATTTACCTAATAGTTAATACTTAGTACAGAAAGGATTAAAAAGAAATGAAAAACATAAAATTTATAATAACTATTCCCATAATGATGAGACAATGCTAAATGATTATCCTTGTAATGTAATTTTCATTATATAGCAAGAAATTTCACTTCAAGGAATAGTGTGGAGTTAAAAATTAAAGCCAATAACTGTCTTAGACTGGTAATAATATGTTGTAGATATCCTATGCCTGTCTAGTCTCTCCTATCTCACGCAAAAATGCAGTCTTTGCCTCACTGTATAGTTTGTCATTTTTATATCCTAAATTCCTTATATATATGATGTCTTGCCTCACTACTTTAGCAAATTTTGCAGGGATTTATCGGACAATCTGATTTCTGGGTCCATTCCAGATAGTTTAACTTCTTCAAATCTACAACTTGTGTAAGCTGCACTCCTTTTTCCACATTTAGGGTTTTGTTTATTTAATTTATTTTTTGAAGTTATGTTTTGGTTTCCTAGCCTTGTTAGCGAGTATTTGGATTAATCTATACCATTAGGCTCATTAATGTGCAAGGGTACTCTACTTTGACATGGTACATATTAATTTATTCTTTGACATTCATTCGCTTGTCAGGCTCTTAAATGGTAACAAATTGGAAGGACAAGTGC